>JAJQOW010000155.1:0-164245 GCA_037975125.1 Latrodectus hesperus
GTTTAATTACTCGAAATGATATTTGATCAGCGTCTATATATATATATATATATATATATATATATATATATATATATATATATATATATATATATTACTCATTATATCTGACCTAACACCGATACTTAATTTTATTTAAATTTTCATGATTTTTTTTTAAATTCATTTTATTTCGTCCTTCTAACTCTGTGAAATTATATTAAAATTATTAAGGTAATAATTAATTTGAAAATTTTAAATATGAAATTAAATTATTCAGAAATTAAAAAGTGTTAGTGTTAAGAACTTCTATCCATATAATTTGTTAGTATATAGTTTATAATTAAAAGTATACTTTTTTCTGTAACATTGTTCATTTTCTGACTATTAACAAAGAGGAAAAATTTGATAAAATTACAATTTGAACTATGTAAATATTTTATATTTAAATATTTCACTTATTAAATTATTTTCATATATATATATATATATATTTTTTTTTTTTTTTGGATGTGATAAAAATATTTTATTAATTTAATTCTTAAATAAGTTTTTGGATATGTAAATATTTTCGTTATTTCTCATTTATTTTCCTTAAATTATGCATAAATTTTCATTTTCTCAAATGTGAAATGATGCGAACCTCAAGATTTGTTTAAATAATTTTATGAAAAATTTCCAGTATTTTATAATATATTTAATTTTAATTATTCGAATAGAAACATAATAGATAATGTTCTGATAGAAATATCCATCGAAATAAAATATCTCTCGATTATACATTCTATATTGTTTTCCTTAAAATAATATGTAATTTTATTAGAATATATGTAAGTTTATATATATATAACTTAAAGATTTTATGAAATTTATATAAGAGAATAAAAGCCACACATGAAGATTTTTTAAATATATACATTTATTTGTATTAATATCTCTTTTTTTTAGTTTATTTTATATTAACTTTTTTTAACATTATGTGATTATTATATAAATTTTATTAAAGTAATAATCATCTCTACTTTACTCTAAACTATATAAATCTATGTGGCATGACAACTTACGTGGGCCAAGGCCTACAGTGCCCAGAAACTGTTTTCATGGCCGAGGGCCCTGGGGTGCGAATTATATCCCGATTAGGTGGTCAGTCTAACGCGAAACCCCCAGTGTTCAGTTCCCAAGCATGCTTGGTACTCAGTTTATCGACCCACTAAAGGGATGAAAGGCTGAGTCGACCTTTCCTAGCCCGAGGATTTAATCTCGGACTTGTGACTTGGCAGCATGAAACGCTACCACTGAGCCACCAGGCTTCACTCTTGTATGCTATCAAATCCAATATAAAGTTAACGATCTGGCAAATAGAAGAACACCGAAATTTATTTACAGAAATAATATTTCTAATGCTCCCCTTAAGTTTCAAATTCGCTAACAAATCCATCAAGTCTAGATACCAAGGTGTTTCCAACAACCTTCCCAAGGACAATAATCGCCATTCCCCCTGGGGAGATCTCGAAGTGATATGAGCAATTCGAGCGTCACTGACAATTTCCTCCCCATCACACCGTGTGAAAGTTAGAATAAAGCTACAAATGCCTCGAAATTCTTTTAACCGCTAAATTTTGACTTAGCCTTTAATATTAAATTAAGAAAGGTATAGTTAAAGGAAGAACAATTTTCCCACAGTATATATATATATATATATATATATATATATATATATATATATATATATATATATATATATATATATATATATATATATATATATATATATATATATATATATATATCATTTAGTATTTATTCAAGATATACTTTTATATTTATATAACTTACTCATCTATTTATATAACCGCTTTAGTCATTAGTTGTTTTATATATTTTTTATTATCATTTTACTTCTTACCTCATTTGCATCTGCAGAATTATCAAGGCACAACATTGGTTTTAATTTCAGAAGATCATTGTAATTTTTCGCATTAAATATATATCTAACATTGTATATAGTCATTAGATTGTAAATAATTTTTACGAAGAAATTTGAAGTATCAAATTGCACACAGCTTATTATAATCCATAATTTATTATTTTGTATTTAGTAAATTAAGCAATCTATCAATATTCAACAGAATACTTGTATAAAATACAAAGAAACAGCCCTACTATTTGATTGCTAATTATTTGCTTCTAGTTATACCTGTGCCATTTAATTGCAATATCTAAAGGTAAAGCTTCAAAAGTAAAGTGAAAACTAGAAATTAAATTTCTTAAATGTCACATAAGGACTAAATATCTAACATGCCAAAAATAGATTACTATTTGATAAAAATAAGTTGAAAAGCAGTCTTAATAATGAATAAAAAATACTTAATATATTTGTACAATTAAATGTAAAATTATTTCAGACTTTTTCAGATGCAGGCAAATATTTTCCATACAATTCATTCACCCACTATCCACTTAACAAGAAACTTAATATGTTGTGAGCTGAAACTTAATCTATTGCCTTATCCTTCACTTATGGTTAAGTATACATTATGTAGTGCTAAATAATAGTAAAAAATTTGTGTCTAACAAGTATACAAGTTCAATGTCTTCAAAATGTCAGAGAATTATATTACTAATATCTTCAAAATTTTACAGCGTTACATTCATTGAATAACTGTGTGGTCTGTTTATTATTATAATTAAAGCTATTTAATAAAATTAAACTAGAATAGTTAAAATTGAATTTTTATTTACAAATACTAAAAATCTATGATACCCCTTAGAATGGTGGATGAAAAAAATAAAAACCGTTCCAGTACTACTCTGGTTTTGCTTGAAAATTGTAAAAGCATATTAAATACATTCTTAAAACAAAAAAATCTTCAAACTATTCTTAACTGCGAAAGTCATTTTTTTGTTTGCAATGACTTAAAGAGGGATACTTGTCATAAACTGTCATTCTATTCTAATAATTAAACTGCTTAATAGAGCAACTACATTTTTGATTCGAACTACGTTTTAAGATATAGTATAACTGGAAGATGGTAATCGAAATAATTTTTTCTTAAAATATAATGCTCATCGTAGAAGAAATGCGTTAAAGTTTATAATTCATTTTACCCAGGACTTACCGCTGCATATATTTAACCAGCATGAAAATTAATAAATCTTAAGTCTCAAACAAAATATATGTACTAAAACCACTTAAATCAATCAATTTTATTTAATTCAATCACCAAATAAAATTCTTTATAAATGGGAAACACTATCTTAATAGTTATAAAACTGTTATAGATGCATAATGACATATTTAATAAGGTTTTTTTAACAGATGATTTTTCACATATAATATGATTTTATAATAACAGATGATTTTTCACATATAATGATAGACATTAGAAAGCTCAGCCTATGAAATGGCCAATGATGAATAAAAGCCATATTTTCAGTGAATTATTTTTAAAAAACTTCAATTTACTAATATTTTAATTTTCATACACATTTGTTATAACAAATATATTCCTATCAATACCTATTAATAGGTTTTTTGTTTTTAATGTATAAGAAAATATTATTATTTTTATTTCAAACTAAGTTTATTTTTACAGAAATTTCTAAACATAATTTGTGTTGGTGCATTTTAGAGTTACTAATCTTAGAAAAAAATATAATAAAAACGTCATACTTTTCATATAGAAAGGTGTTTAACATTAAAATATTAATATTCTAATGAATGTTTTTATTTCCTATGCATGGTTCTTACATCAGGCAATTATTAATTAATCATCACTAAATCCAATGTATAAAAATGCTTAACTTAAAGGAGCTTAAAAATTAGTTTACAGAAACAAAATAAATTTAAAAGAATGTCTATTAAATTCTATACTCAGCAAATGTTAAATACTAATTAAATATTTTTCTCGTGTATTAATTATATGCATTTCTTTTTTCTTTGGGTTAAAACTCTTGGAAATAATTTTTTATATTTATTTAAACAATAGATTTACAAAATGTTTGAAAAATGTGTGCTGTATTAGAAACGTGTACATTCTTTCAAGACATGAAAATCTTGGAAATGGTCTTTCACACTTATTTGAAAAATTCAGATAAAAAGGTTTTCAAATTTTCTGAAGTGTGCAATGACGCATGAAAAATATGCAGTTGCATGCCTTTATGTTTAACAAAAAGGCAAACAAAAGATGTCCTTTCCTGTGAGTGACCACCTTGAATTCTTGGTATCTAGGGGTCGATTGTCAAAAGTTGTGGTCACTAAACAAATGCAGATGTTTTTTCCCCTCTTACATTCATCAGGCAGAAGGACGATTTATTCACTGACGTGTATATAATGGAAACTGTTCTTCCTCCATAATGGCTCGATTTATCAATTGCAGAAGATTCCACAATAATGCGGAAATATGCCTGCCAAATGTCCTATCTTGGTTTCTGTGATTAAAATTGATAGGAATTCACGGTTGGATTTCTTAAAGTATAGATGAGGGGTTTAGCTTGCACCATTTATCTCTTTTTGCCACAAGAAAAAATAAAAATAATAAAAGAAGAAAAGATGATTTTGAAAGATTACAAGAAACAAATTAAAAAAAATTGGAGAGTTGTGGTGGGGTTTAGTCGGAGAACCGATCTAAGCCTGTGAAAATTTTCCGGAGGCTATATGCAGTGGCGTAGCGAGCACCATTGGCGCCAGGGTACGATACCAATTTTGGCCCTCCATCTCAAAAAATAGTAGTATAATATATAGAATAAACATGTAATAAGAGTGTAATGCAAATAACTACTAGCTACTTTAAAATAATCTTAAATATAGATAATTTTAAAGGATAGATAATATTAGTTTTAAAATTTTTTTATTGACTATTGTCTCAAAATTTATTAATGTTTTCCTATCATTGAAAAACAAAAATTTAAGTTTCTAAAATTGAAATTATTTTATATGTTAATTTTGGGCCTTTCAATAAAAGCTGTTGAAAATACTGAAAGGAGTAAAACATATTAGATGATCTGTGAAATACATTTCATATCAGTTTCATTTAAATATAGTATCCAAGTTTTTTATAACATTTTTCATTTATTTAAGTCTATTTTTTAAAAAAAAAATTAACCATAAATATTTTTATGTATGAAAAAACCCATAAATATAGAGACATTTAAAATGGGTTTTCTACAATATTGCCTGACTTATACAGCAAAAAATACAATATCGTTAAAAATATTGCAGCGTAGGATCTGCTAAGCTTCCATCGTCCCAATTCGTTAGCTCAATCATCACCCGAGCGTTAATTGCTACTTACAAAGTCGTACTTTCACCTTCGTGGTGCTCTGTTCCAAACGAAAGACGCTCTCTTTGACTTAATTCGCACTGCCAAAGGCACAGCGAGCTTGGCTTGTCCAAGTTTCATATGAACAACAACAACAATCAGAAAAAAAATTTAATGTAACAATTTATTTTTATTTTTTCAAATATACCAAAATTGTTATCCATTCTTTAAAATTAACAAAAACAGTTGATTAGGGCGATTGTTCACTTCGTTCTGTAATTTGAAGCTCATTTTCCAAATTTTGCTAGGTGTAAAATAAATACATTTATTGCTTTGTAAGTGGAAGAAAAATAATTTAGCATAATGTTAGAAAAAAAATTAATGCTTATTACAGACTATTGAATTTTTTGCATTAAAAAGGATTTTAGGTGACAGTATGACATTTTTTGGAAACTCATTCGAATGGAAATGGTATTAACATTTTCAGGAAACTTAGAGGTATAACTCATGGAAAATCATAACTTAATACAGACATTTCAAGTTGGAAAAACAGCATTCATTTTCATTTGTTTTACTCTGCCTATTTGAGTAAAAATATCTTTTTCGCTCACCTATTTAACATAAACTGAAGTCTTTAATATATTAATGACTGTCGTATTTAAGATAAAAAATGATAATGAGTGCATTTATATTTTTTTCTTCAAACTGCCTTCCTTCTTAAGATTATAGTTGTGAAAATGAGAATTTCATTTTAAAAATACACCTCTTGAAAGCGCTAATTAAAGAATAAGACGAGGAATAGTGAAATATTTTAATTTAATTTTCAATCTGAGTTAATGCTAATAGGATATATGGATCACATAAATTTTAATTCTTATAAAATGAATGAAACGAATTATGGAAATAACAGAAATTAACTGCAGTGTAGCGTACTCAGTCTGGGAAGGCTGATCTAAATGTAGGCATGGCCGCTAAGGAATCAGGCTAAAGTAATTTGATAATTTTGACTAATATTTATTTACAAATTTTTACGATAAATCACGAAACATCAAATATAAGTTCCAGGAAAACTGATGAATTTCCCAAATTCTGATACCTTTCCCTATTGGTAGGTACCTAAGTTTTATATTTACACATAATGACAGAATGAATGGTAAAGGTTTTGGATCACACTAGTTCATTACAATTTAAGTACTCCCAAGAATCTTTACATGGTTACTTTATATTATATGTATTTAATTGCAACTCTAATAAGATATATAAAATATTTATACAATTCAAAAATTTGCTTGAAGTTAATTACAGATTTATAGCAAAGATTATATCAATATTGCTAAGCTTAGTGTTTAATCGAAATTTTAATCAATAATACACTACATAAATATACAGTAAGGCAACAAGAATTAAATGGAATATTCCATTAGGTGTAAATATTCTGATATGAACATACATTTTTCATTCATTATTAATAATCCACATTAATATATACAAGAAAAATAAGCTGCAGAAATTATTCGCATAATATATAGAAAATGGACACCTAATATGGGTTTTCAAGTGAAGGTCAAATTAATTAGATATTTAAGGTATTAGAAACTCAGTAAGGCAATTAGGACCAAATATTCTATTAATTTAATAATATTATTTTTTATTTTATTATAAGCTAAAAAATTTTAATGTAAGTTATAAATTTTTAATTGTGAATAATTAAATTGTTTAGATACTGGTAGTTGGTTTGAGTCAAGGAACTGCCCTCGGTCTAATTTTTTAGCTCGTAAGGGTTGTATATTCAAGTGCCATTACTTCACTGTTATTTATTTTGCACAGGTTATTATAAAAACTGAAAGCGAAAAATTTTCTGTAGTGGTTGATGGTAGTCATTTCCAAGTCGGTTCTAATATGCTCATTTCTGAAATGTTACTGCAAGCTAGAAATAAGCCTTAGAAGCTTGTTTTCTGTGTTTTCGATATTTTTAAGTTAGTAACACGTGCTCCTTTCCAAATTGGAGAAGCATGGCTAATTATTGGCCTAAGATACGCTTTATAAAGTAGCAGAATTGGTGCCCGGGTACTATACCAATTTTGGCTCCCCATCTCAAAATATAGTAATATGATATGTAGAATAAACATGTGAAATAAGAGTATAATTCAAATAACAACAACAAAGTAACTACTTTAAAATAATCTTAAATATAAATAAATCTAAAGACTCAGGTTGTACTTTTAAATTTGAGATAAAAATTTGATAAAAATCTTAGCTAGAATATGATTTGGAAATGCATCAGTACAAATGAAACTTACGGAAATTTAGAATTAGTTAAAGATTGTGTTAGAAAATCATTTTTCTGAGAGTCAATGGCATTAACAATGTGTTTTGAGACAGAGTGCAAATTTGATAAGTCCAAATGTAAAAAATCTGGCAAACTGTAATTCAAAGTGTTACAACAGTCTAATATATGTAAATAAGTAAATTTAAAGCAAATATAAATAAATTCTTTTGATAGAATATGGTTTTAATTTGCTTCGACATGGAAGTGTTTTTATAAATACTAATTATCTAAATTGTTCTCTTCACCCACATCTTTTAATTAAATAATATAAAAGTCCAAAACTTAGTCCAAAAACACAAGTCATGCAGAGTGCATCCAGTGGGAGCACTTACCACAATATCTTTGTATTATTCATTATTGCATCTTTTATTTCTGATTTGTTAATCACCAGGCCAAGACTATCCAAGGACTCTAGTTCATTAGAAAACGAGGTACATGTCCGGCAGGCTACAAACCTCCCTCAATCCTAGAAAAAAAAACTACTATTTCGCGCTCCTCCGAGGCACTATAGGCCCCCTTGCCCCCCTTCATTACGCCACTGTAAAGTAGGAGTTTGTTTCCTAAGGAAATATTAGAGTTGGAGGCTAATAGGGGGTAAAGAATAATTTTAGCATCGATGAATTCAGCTCTTATTTTGATGAAGTTCTTCCATGTGAGAGGTTTATCCATTGTGACCCCTAGGTAAACAACACTGGGCTAACAGGGAATCTTTGGACCGTCAATTTTAATTTCTTTGCTGGGGGTTAATTTCCTGTTAAATAAGGGCGCTTGATATTTTGAGGGGTTGATTTTAATCTTCCAGATTCTGAGGCATTTCTCAATTTAAGTCATATGCTCGATTAAGTTGCTGTACACAATTTTATGGTCAGAATCAGTAGTGTTTGAGTGTTGGGGATATCACTTCATGAGTTTGTGCATATGACCATAATGCCAAACTCTATCAAAGGCTTTCTCTATGTCGAGAAAAAATTACCTCAGTACTTTTTTTCTGCTATCCCCTTGGAAATTTTCTCGACCACCCTAAGCATCTGGTGCGCTGTGGGTAATTTGTCAAACTTTAACAGTCATTCTCTAAGTCGCGAAAAAATACTCTAAGTTCTTCGAGTGTACCTGACCAGGTGATTCCAATTTATTTCGAGGAATCACATTTGTCATGAAGGACTTAATGGCCCATCACGAATCCTGTTTGTAATTTCCACATTATTCCCCGATAACAACTAATTGATTGTCCCCGGTACTGGGTAGTTCCTGGGGCTTCCAACTGCAAAAATCGATCTCTTTGACAACTGCAAAGAGTGATAAATTCCATCAAAATTCTGGAATAATCTTGGGGTTTTTGCAAGCAGTAGAGGTGACGTAAATCAGCTTAAAATGAGATATATGGACTTGCAAACAAATTAATTAGTTGTTTCAAATTTCATATTTCTTTAAAGTACATATGATCATGAAATGTCACTAAAAATCTTCAATATTGAATATAAAATGTATTAAATTAGTTATTGCAATAATTAAATTATGGGCTAAGCGTGTCTGCAAAAATCAGAAGCTATTAATAAAAAATCAACTATTTATTTCAAAAATCAATATTGTGTCAAACCAACTTTGTGAATGTAAGACTTATGTAGTTATATAAAAACTAATTGGTGAAAAGAATTTCGATTTCAAATATTAGCATTAAAATTTATAAAACTGCTTACTTTGAAATTAATGGTATTTGTTGAATTTCTAACAAAAAATTGCAATACAAATTTTTCAAAACTGAGAACAATACTTTTTCGACAAAATCAATTTTGTGATAATCTGAAAGCTAGAGTTATTTTTTTTCTCTTTTTTCTAATTTAATGTAAATCAAATATTTTTATTTATCTATAAAACTAATGTATATAGCAATAATTTATATTTAAACTAATTCTCAAGATTTTAAATGTATACTTTGTAAATTCAAAAATTATTACTTTTTCAAATTTGATAATTTTTGAAAAACTTTAAATCAGGCAGATTTCGACTTTTATTCGGGGTATGGAAATTCGTGATAGTCGTCATTCAAATAATAATACTATTTGATTATTTAAATAAAATTTATTGTGCAAATCCCCATTTAAAGAAAGTTTAAAATAAAAATATTTTTTGATATTTTATACATAAAAATGTTTTTTCTTTATTTTTTATAAACATATTAAGATAATTTTTACAAAGGAAGTTACACAAACTAATAAAAATTTTTTGAATTAATAGTTAATTAGATAACTATTTGAGAAGTCTTTAAATCTGCAGCAAAAATAATAACAGCAAATGAAATAAAATTTCTCCAAGTTATTCTATTCGGAAAATTAATATATATTTTTAAATAATTTTTAAAAATATTGAGTAGTTTAACCAATATAATACTTTCAATTAAAAAAAATTTTTTTCTCTTTAAATTTTCATGGCAATTTACCCTTAGTTTTTTTTTTAAATCAAAGAGTGCTTTAAGATTATCAAATTATATTTTACGCTTGTACAATTATCTTCTGTAGAAAAACGCTTAAAAGCATTTGATTCAATCATTATTAAATAATAATCTATATAATATGCTTTGAAGTTAAGGATAAATACTTGTAATTCAAATAAACTTAAATAATTTTAGTAAATTCTCTGTATTCAGAATTTTTTAACATTAAGTATTTCTTTGAAGATTTCCTGCACAAAATTTAATAGTTTAATTCAAAATTTTTAATTTAAATATAAAAATACTTTAATTAAAATATAAAAATACTTTAATTAAATAGTTTAAAATACTTTATTTAAAAAATGTAACCAAATATTTAATTTCCTTTAAAAAAACTAACAGAATTGATTCTGCCGCCCAACTAGTCTAGTGGTCAGCGTGACTGACTGCGGATAAGGAGGTCTTGGTTCGAATCCCGGTTCGGGCAAGGATGTACTTTCTCTCTCTATCTATCCTGTCTTTGTTCTTTCCTTGTATGAATGAGGTGTGAATGGTCGCCTACCCTATAAACGGGTACCTATGGCATGTGTGTAGAGCAAAGTCGTACTTTCACCTTCATTGTGCTCTGATAAAAGCGAAAGAGGCTCCCAATTGACTTAAATTAGCATAGCCAACAGCATAGCGAGCTTGGCTTGCCCAAGTGTCATTAGAAACAACAACAATTGGTTCCCATATAATTGATAAAAACATATCTTAATAAAATATTATGAAAAGTTTATGTGTAATAAACTTAAGAATTACAACTGACATTATTGAAACTTGCACGTAAAAAGAATCAAATTTCTAATAACGATCATGAAATAACGACTAGGATTTTATTTAATAAATATTAATTGTATTTTCATGAAACATTGTGTGAAATAAAATAGAACGAAATCAGAAATGATTTTGTGCAATTCATCTTAAATTAACTAAAATTTAGAAGTCTTATAATCAATTTCGATTTCTGTCTATGAGTAAAGACTAAAGACATATAATTATTAAAAAATTAATTTTCTAGAAAAAATATTTTTGTCCTTTTTTTTATTCATTTATATTTTTAACAATTCAGTTAATAGATTTGCTTTTTCCATTAGAAATTTAGAATAATTTTTCATACTTATAAGTTACGCTTTTTCATTTATTTTTACAAAATAATTTTATCATAATATAAATAAACATTTATATTTAATATTTTTATTATTTTGAATCAAAGTCCATTTTTATTACATTATATGTAGTTTTGCTGTAAAATATTGCTGCATTTATATTTAATGATTATAACCCTATTTTCGATTACTTAATAGAAATCTGTTACATTATTTCTTAATAGTTAGCACACAATATTTATTCAATAACAAATGTTTTCATTGATAGAATTTGGAAAATAATTGTAAATTAACCACTTAAACGTCTGGGGTTCTGTGAAGAAAGTGCATCATTTTTGCTCTGCCGTGGCGACATAGTTTTGGCTTTCACTGCAATGCAAGTTTTCCCTCTTATATACTCGTCAATGAGGTTTCTCACAGAATTTCATTTAGGTGGAGATATGATTTCGATTAATTCTTCTTCTGTTTCTTTTTTTTCCGTTTGGAATTATTAGAATGACTGGAGATGTTGGTGAGAGGTTTTACTCTCAACACTGCTCTGGGCCAGTGGAAATGCATTAGGTCATAAGGTCTGTAAAGTTCAATACCCTGAATCTCACTATTAGTTATTGTGTATATTTTGGGGTAGAAATTAAATGCAAGATATTTGAGGTAACGGGCTAATGGCAGGATTCCCAAATTCTCTCTTATTTGCTGATTTCTAAAGTAAAACTCTAAGTTACTAATTAGACTAAATATTTTGCTTTGCTGGACTTCTAAGACTTTGACTAACTTTCCCATTACCAACAGCTGATCGCAATTATACAGTCATGCTTATATTAATAATTTATTTTAGTTAACAAGATTAGGCAAGCTCTTTATATCAATGGCAAAACTATAATTAAATGAGTACAATATCCAACAAAATCCAAAAATATTTTTCATCATTAAAGGAGACCAATCTTAACTTATATAAGTACGATATAATACTTCATAATATATAATGCATTTACATTTTCTTTTTATTAACCAAAAACAAACATTTTAAAAATGCTTATTTTATTTAATAGAATAAATTAAATTTTTATTTAAGTAAATGTCTTTTTATAATTTTTTAAGATAAAACATTATAATTATTACTAACCAGAGAAATTTTGTATTTGAATATATAAGTTATCTTTTACTATAGTTATTTGAATTATATAAGAGGATTGCACAGTATTTAACTGTGAACATAGCTTTTATTGCTTGTGTACAGTTTCAACGTGGCTCTATATATACATGCTTTACGCATTTTTATTATATTTATTTATAAAATCGCTTATATTCTAGAATGGACATTAATTCTTGTATCCCCATTCGCAGGAAAAGTCACTAAATCAAGGGGAAAAATTCGCACTTCCTTCTACATACGTTTTTTTAAATAAATATTTTTTATGCTGTTTTATAATTAACAAGGTTGATGAAAGTTCTACTGACTATAGATGAATTACAAAAAGAATATTTTTATTTTGTTTCATTACATTACTTTTACTTTTAATGTTTTATTGGTATTATTGATCTTTATAATTAGTATTTTTTTTAATTTTAAGATGAACTACAGTATGCAGATTAACACAAATGTCTCAGTACACACATACCATAGGAACCCGTTTATAGGGTAGGTAACCATTCATAACCCATTCGTACAAGGAAAGGACAAACACAGGATAGACGGAGAGAGAAAGTGCGACCATCTCCGAACTGAGATTCGAACCCAGGACCACACTATCAGCAGTCAGGCACTTAGACTACTAGACAGGGTGTTCAAGCGGACCTGTGCCTTGGGAGCGTGAAACGCTGCGACTAAGTCACCGAGCTTCGAGCTTCATGTATATATATATATATATATATATATATATATATATATATATATATATATATATATATATATATATATATATATATATATATATACAGGGTGTCCAGAAAAGGACTACCTGATTTCAAAATTAAATATCTCGAAAACAAAGGTAGATAGAGGAATGCAGTAAAAGGTATGTTTATTGTGAAAGCTGTAAGAATTTTATACAGCAATTTGAAATAATAGTTACAAAAGCTGCTAACAGATGGCGCTGTACAATGTACAGCTCAAATCAGCATACATAAATGAAATAATCGTTTGAAAACATTCTTTGCAAAAAATCACATCACTATGTTTTCAACGCTAATCTCCTTTCACGCTTCAATAGTTGGGCTTCGGATCACTATTTACACTAAACATTACGTTTGGCGATTACAGCGCCATCAGTTTGCAACTTTTGTAACTATTATTTCAAATTCATGTATTATATTCTTACAGTTTTTACTATAAACATACCGTTTACTGCATTCCTCTATCGATCTTCGTTTTCGAGATATTTAATTTTGAAATCAGGAGTCCTTTTCTGGACACCCTATATACATATATATATATATATATATATATATATATATATATATATATATATATATATATATATATATGTATATGTATATATATATATATATATATATATATA
The DNA here is from genome assembly GCA_037975125.1 of Latrodectus hesperus. Classification (NCBI taxonomy): domain Eukaryota; kingdom Metazoa; phylum Arthropoda; class Arachnida; order Araneae; family Theridiidae; genus Latrodectus; species Latrodectus hesperus. Next base: position 13,665 of record JAJQOW010000155.1, read on the forward strand.
TATATATATATATATATATATATATATATATATATATATGTATATATATATATATATATATATATATATCTATATATATATATATATATATATATATATATATATATATATATATATACATATATATATATATATATATACATATATGCATATAAATATATATATATATATATATATATATATATATATATATATATATATATATATATATATATAAGGGAAAAGTTGAAGTGCTAGAAAAAAGAGTACAAATGAAAATATTATAGTATTTAGGAGTATGCACTTATATCGATATACCAATGAGAGTGAATGTAAAAACGTATATTATTAATAAAAAATTGAAATATGACACATGTTATTTGACTGCCAAGTGTACCACATTTCAAAAGGAAAACAAACCCATTGGGTGATAAGAAGTACCAAATGTAAATTCTTAAAATCTCAAAAGTGTGGATTCTTTTTCTCTTAATTTCATTAAAAAATAAATTATTTATTCAACATTCCTGGTCTTCAAGATTTTCCTGTTTTCTTTCATTTTAAAACAAGAAGATTCATATTGTTTTGCGTATACCGAGTGGAACTCACTAAAAATGACAATTATTTGTGTACACACTTATGATAAATATTATGAATGCGTATATGCATACTTCCCCATCAGAAAGTAAAAACTACGATTTAAAATAAATCCCACTGACACCATTTGCTTGGAGGCAAGAGAAGTGAAATTTGTTTTGCTCAGTATTTCCCTGCATCTAGATCAAAAAGACGGGATTAGACAAAACTTATTTATAAAGTTTTTATAAGTTTTTGAAGAATTGAAGAATGAAGGCAAAGTAATGAAGGTAAAATTCTTCCAGCAATTGAAAAAATAGCTTGAAGAACTCATTCTGCTATCGAAAGGGTAATCAACAAGTACAAGTCATGGAAATCTGTTTTCTTAAAGCCTCGGAGTAACCGACCATCTAAGCTGAATTTACGAGAAAAGATAACATCTTAAAATCCTTACGCTTAAATCCAAAGATTACTGTATCTCAAATAGCACTTGATATTAGAGAAAGATTAAAAAAATCTCTTCATGAAGATACTACACGAAAAATTCTAAAAAAATCTGGCTATCATGGCCATGTAGCTCGTAGAAAGCCATGTATTTAAACTGCCAATAAGCAGAGCGTTTAAATTTTGTCAGTGTGATAATAAATCTTCGGAGTTTTTTTTTTTTTTTAAAGTAATATTCTCTGATGAAAGCAAGTTTTGTATCTATGGAATCATAGGGCGTAAACTAGTGTGGAGAAAACAAGGTACTGCTTTAGAGAATCCAACTTTTGGGTCTGCAGTTAAACACGGTGGAAGTGGCGTAATGATTTGGGGGTGCATGGCAGCAAGTGGACTTGATCTATCAACTTTTACAGACTCAATATTAGATTATATGGGATATCTAAATATATATTAAAAGAAAATTTGAAACAGAGAGCACAAGATTTGAGTCATGGCCATGACTTTTGGTTTCAATAAGACAATGATCCAAAACACACTGCCCACAAAGTAAGCCCTGCTGTTGTACAATATCAAATATTGGTTGCATACTCCTCCACAATCTCCAGACTTAATCCCCATCGAGAACATTTATGGCACTTACTAGAACGAAAGATTCGGTAACATAACATAATATCGAAAGATATGTTGAAAAGGGTAATTATGAAGGAATGGAATAATATTTCATCTGCGGAAATGCGGGCAAACCAGTTCACTCTATGCCTAAATGATTAGAAGAGGTTCTTAGGCATGAAGGTTTTTCAACTAGATACGAGGGTCACTCTGAAATTTTTGAGATACAACTAGGTTTTCTAAGTTATACTTACAAAATTTTAGGTGTGTTCAATGTAGTCTCCTCCAGCATCAATGCATTTCTGTAGACGAATTTTCCACAGATTAAATGCCTCAAGCTATTCATTTCTTCGAATAGATGAAAAAATACATTTATAGCCACATCAAACTCTTCTTCTGAATGAAAACGACGTCCACGTAAGTTCCTTTTTAGATTAAAAAATAAGCAAAAGTCGCACATGGCTACATCAGGTGAATACGGTGGATGTTCGATCACTTTAATTTGTTTTTGTTTAAGAAACTCAACTGTTAATCCGGCTGTATGTGAAGATGCATTGTCATGGTATAGCATTAGTCCCCTAATATTCAGTTCTTGTAGAATTTCTGGAAGACATTTAGTGGTATACCAGTTATCTGTTACTGTCTTCTGTCCTTCCAACTTGATGGCTTTGACCAATCCCGTACTTCTGAAGAAAACGGCATACATCACTTTTTTCAGTGCGCGTTGTTTTTTCACCATTGTCGGCGTGGGATCATCTTCAAAGACCCATACTTTGCTTTCTTGACGTGTTGTAACGTCAAAAAATGGTATGTACGTTTCATCACCTGTTACAATTTTAGAAATGATGTGGTGGCCACCATCATTCAGCATATTAAGAGTTTTTTTACTGATTCTGACGCGCTCCTCTTTTTGATGCTCAGTTAGATTATGGGGAACCCAACGGCAAGCTACTTTTTTCATATGTAATTCTTCATGAATGATTTTGTGTATGGCTGCGGATCCTTCAGTATCATTTAATAGGTACAGTGATTATCATCCATTAACATTTTTCGTATGGCAGACACATTATCCGGGATTGCTGCCGACGGCGGCCTTCCTTGTGTTGAACCTGGAGAAAAAAAATTGCGACCTCTTCTAAATTCTCTAAACCAGCTGAATACATTAGCACGAGCTGGAGTTTCATCACCCAATGCTAATTGCAATCGTTGAACGCATTCTTCTTGATTTAATCCTGCTTTGAAATCGTAGAAAATCATAGCGCGAAAATGTTCATGCGTCAACTCCATTTTCTCTTCTGTTTAAAATTTATTCCACGCTAAGCAAGTTGAAGTAAGTCAGTAAGAAATCGTCTTCTGTGTTAAAATACTTTGCACTTTAAAATTAAACCGTTATTTTTATTTTGCAAATTCTCGTCTGCACGTATCTCAAAAATTTCAGAGTAACCCTCCTATTAAAGTTTAAATCCATGGAAATTATTTATAAAAGACTTTTCTCAACAGTACGCAAACTTTTTCTGACTGCTTTTTGTGTAATTTTTAATTATTGTAACTAGTTCAGAAAGATAACAATGTGTAATATCTTTCTGAGATAGTTACAGATATTTAAGGAATTTTGAAAGATTTTTAAAGTATTTTATATAAAAATTGAATTAATGTTGACACTATAAAGTACTTTTATTCTCGCTAAAATGTTTATTGTGCGTTTGTACGCAAACTTTTTCTGGCAAATGCAGATATAAAATTTCTTTAGAATATATTTTCATTAATACAACAGAATAATTAATATAATGCTACACATAAAAAATTTTAAAACAATCTTTTATTGACAAAAGTATTGCAAAGTTTATTGTTTATTTGTATTTCCTGCAATCATGAGCAATTTTTTTTAAAAACAAAATTGTTATGTATACATATTTTGTTACATTATTTGTAAAAATGATGCATAAATTTCTTTGAAATTTATGTTACATCGGCAGGCAAGTTAGCTCTGCCGATGTAACATCCAATGGAAATATAATTATGCTAAATGATCTAATGTTTTCTTTTTTCCGAATGAGATGAGATTTTTTAGTACGCAAAAGTAATCTGATTTCGCTTTAAAATTACATTTACACATCTAAGGCTCGGTTCTACGTTATTTATTGATTAATTAAGGCTCGAAAATGTTTTATGCAATTTTACACAAAAGCATAGACTCATTTAACAAAGAATGTAAATCAGTTGAATGAATAATATTAGTTAACACCAAAGTAACGGCAATTTACTTAGTTTCTGGAACGTAATTTTTTGAAAGTATTAGCTATTACTATAATACACTTTCTCTTTGATTTTATAAATTGTATCAAAGAATGAGGAATATATTCATTATATGCTGATGAATCTAAATTAGGCACGCACATTTGTAAAATACAGATTCAAAAATGGTTATTTCCTTTCTCATCGGGGCAGACGAAAAGTTAAATGATATTACATATTGCAAGCAGTAAGTAAGTAAACTAAAAAAACTAATATATATCAATGTTTTTACTTCTAATCTTTTCGCAGAATAACCATGAACAGAAATCTGTTCCCTTACTTATCAAACAAAAAAAATCTTAAAGTTAGAGTGGAGTCATACGTGGAAAGGTAATATAAAAATAATACAGTAAGACCCCGCTTAACGCTGGGGATACGTTCCATCAAAGTAGAGCGTAATGCGAAACAGCGCTAAACGAGGCTATCTTTACATGTAAATATTGGGGTTAGGGGAACATGGCTAGGAAATTAGTTAGGTATTACATTTAAAAAGCATGTTTATTTTAATAAAAATAAAACCAAACATTTATTTCTTAAAGCCCAAATTAATACCACATTATTAATTCTTGCAAAAATAAAAACAAAATATAAATAAAAAAACGAATATCCTTAATAAAACAAATAAAATTCTAAGTCAGTCATATTTAGTTAGCCTTACGCGTTTTCAGTGTTCTGTCTTTTTGTGACAAAAGCATCTATTGTTGTTTGCCTTTTTCTTTTGCGTTGTTCTCTTAAAAGTTCTTCATAAACGGATAGAGCATCTTTAACACCACGCCTTACTTTTGAACTCCTGTCAAAATTCGGATCATTTACAATGAATTGATCCATTATTTCAGATATGGTAGACAAACTCCTTTTTACAAACGCCATCGAAAGTTCTTTTTGCTCTTCTTCTGAATCACTGCTGTCAACATTTTTGTTTTCTTCTTGTTCAGTTGATTCCTTGAGCTCATCATTAGAAAGACTAGCCTCTGCTTCTTGAATTATTTCTTCGACATCTTCGACATTTACCCCTTCAAAACCGGCTTACTTCGTTTATTTCACTATCTCTTCCACTATTTCATCCACATCGACAGAGTGTCCAACGTCATCGCTCTTACTTAAATCCGGCCAAATATTCTTCCATACTCCTTTCAAATATCTTTCTGTTACCTCATTCCAAGAAAGACCTATGTTTTCTACAGCATCCACGATGTTGTAGCCGAGCTGGCAGCCGAACGGTTAGCGCTCTTGCCTTCGGTTCAACAGTTCGTGGGTTCGAATCCCACCTTGGGCATGGATGTTTGTAGTGGTTCGGAATCCACTTTAAACCGTAAGTCCCGGTCTAATTAGCCCTCGTGTGCAAAAAAATGACCGTTGAGCGACAAACGAACAAACGAACGAACCACGATGTTGTAGTTTTTCCAAAATTCTCTTATGGACTGGTTCTTTTCTCCGTCTGTTTTTTCAAACATTTGCTTAAAGGTTCGCCGCAAGTAATAAGCCTTAAAATTTGATATAACGCCATGGTCCATTGGTTGAATTAAGGCAGTTGTGTTAGGCGGCAAGAAAACCACTTCGACTGGAATGCATGATGTTAAGTCTGATAAATTTGTTGGGTGGCTTGGAGCATTATCAATTAACAGAAGTGCTTTTTGCTTAAGTTTTTTAATTTCGCAATAACGTTTAACAGACGGGCAGAAATGTTCAGTGAACCAATCCTGGAAAATTTTCGCAGTTATCCATGATTTTTTATTAGACTCCCAAATTACAAGTAAAGTTGATTTAGATATGCCTTTCATCGCTCTTGGGATTTTGGAATGGTAAATTAGTAATGGTTTTAATTTAAAATCTCCGCTTGCGTTAACACCTAGTAGAAGGGTTAAGCAATCTTTTGCAGCTTTAAATCCTGGTGCCCGTTTCTCTTCACGGGATAGAAATGTTCGTTTCAGCATTCTTTTCCAAAACAAGCCTGTTTCATCAACATTAAAAACCAATTCTGGAGGATAGTCTCATTCTTCAATTATTTTTTTAAATATCGCTGGAAATTCAGCCGCCGCTTTTGTATCACAACTTGCTGATTCTTCTGTAATCTTTATGTTGTGAAGGTTATTTCGATGTTTAAATCTATTAAACCATCCTCGACTAGTAACGAAAGTTTCACTTGTGTCAATTGTCTCAGCCTGAATGCAATTAAAAATTCTTCTAGCTTTTTCCATTATGATAGATTGGCTTAATGGCATATATTGCGGTCAATTTCGTCGTCAATCCATATAGACAGTCGTTTTTCCATTTCCTCTATGATATTATTTCTAGAACGGGTAATTCTAGTTGCAGAGCTTGACGTAGTTGTAGTTGCCGATGACAGTATTTTTTCTATATTCTTCATGATGGTCCTTATTGTTGATCATGTTGGATGTTGGATGAATCTTCATGATGTTGGCAAATTCAATGAAGCACTAATTAGAGTTTGACGTTCACCAGAATCTAATCTTCTAATCACTTCCATTTTAGTTTTGAGTGAAAAGCTTTTTCAGGTTGCTTTCTTTTCTTTTTCATTATCACCCATAGTAAAAACTAAAGATTAAAATATTTGGCACTGTAATATAGTATTAAATATGTAAATTAATACCTACTTACAATAATGTCAACAAATGTTTCCAATAATAAAAATATGTCTGTACAATACCGCACCAAACAAGAAACACAAGTACACTCTTTCGGATATGTATTTGAAACCTATCGCTGCATAATATTTCGGGGAATCCCCGTACGCTACGAGCGATTTTGTGGAAACCCCGGGTTGAAATAAAAGAGCGCTAAACCGAAACAGCGCTAAACGAAACAGCGTTAAGCGGGGTCTTACTGTATATATATATATATATATATATATATATATATATATATATATATATATATATATATATATATATATATATATATATATATATATATATATATATATATATATATATATATATATATAATTTATATATATATATATATATATAATTTATATATATATATATATATATATATATATATATATATATATATATATATATATATATATATATATATATATATATATATATATATATATATATATATATATATATATATAAATTATATATATATATATATATATATATATATATATATATATATATATATATATATATATAAATTATATATATATATATATATATATATACACGCACACAAATATAAATGTCAGTGATGTTTCGCTCACAGAAGTTATTTTAGTTGCTAATTGTATATGTGAAAATATTACCGGCTTACGAACTTTATGTCTGATTCAAGCAGTGCAGAATTTTAATTTTATTTTGAACACAACTCTTCGGACACGGACTGTGAATTCGATGATCTTTCTGGGTCTCGCAGTTGGTATCCAGTCGACAGTTAAGCAGTTCCGATTCTTTGACACTCTTTTATAAATTATATAAGTATGATGATGATTAAAATGAGATAATTAATAGCAAGTTATTCAATTTATAAACTAAAATTAGGTATATTGCGAAATTAAATAAAACCTGAGAGATTACAAAGATTAATTATTCGCAGAACAAAATATATAATCTAATTTTAATAAAATGTAACTCTAAAAAGTGTAAGAACTTTTTATAGTTGCATTTTATTAAAATTAGATTATATATTTTGTACAAAAATCATTGAAAAATTGTTTAAAATACTAAATTCAATCAAAAGTTTAAAAAAATAGCATCTAATTTATTATTTATTTTATCCCTACTAATTTTAAACAAAATTTTTAACATTTTAAAATTTTATATTTTTGAACAAATGAAGTAAAAAAATTTCTTATATTTTAATTTGTATTAACTAATGACATTTACTTAAATAAGAAAATATGCGCATATCAAATAATTTGTTAATGATACAAATACAGGTGGTAAAACGCTGTAAAAACCAGGTGATAAAAAGCTGTCATTTCAAATCAGAAAATCTTCAAGAAAATGATACGGCATTGATTATCTTAATTTTTTATTAAATTGGAAGTAAATACATATTTAAAAATTGTTATGGTAGTACCTTAAAGTTTAGTTATGAGTATGGATTGAGCTTACAGACTGAAAAATCATACTTTTAAACTTTCGGAAACGGAAATCAATTCCATACTAGAAAACCTTAAAAAAAATCCCCTACAAAAAAGTCCTTTTAAAAAGACTTTATAAGACTTTTTTTCAAAGAAGGACATTTTTTTAATTTTTTTATCACCAGTTCCGCAATTATTGTACTTTGCAACTATCATTCATGATGTACAGTAACGAAATCGTACTTGTAATTGAAGGTAAACTTCTTCATTCAATAGCAAAATATATGAATGTTTATTATATCATGAATCTACTCATATTAATATGTGAAGTAGATGCATGATATAGTAACGAAATTTTTTAGCAGAAAATGAAAAAGCCTCTCTTTGCTTACAAATATTCGAATATACATAATATTTTCCACTTTCCTCGAAAATAATGATAAAATGAATGTTGATAAAATGTTGATGAATGTTGTAAAAAAAATGATGGAATGTTGATAACACTTACTTATCAAAACAAATTCAGCGAAAGAAAGTATTTTATAATATCAAGAAGAAACACAATATTTTCAGCTAAAAACGAGAATGTAGGTAAATAAAATCACGCATTTCTTGATATGTATCAAGGCTTCTGAAAGAAATGCTGCATTAAAGAAAATGGCTAGAATATAATTTAAAAATTCCACAGAAATCCAACAACAACAAAGTGAATCTTGCGGTGAATTAAATTGCGAGTAGCATAGCAGTCTAGGGAGCAAAATTTTGATATTGTTTTATTATGTATGACTTATCAGTTACTTTATAAAATGAAAAGTAAAAGATGTCTTAACTGCATGTAAACACCCCCAAATTAGTAGAAATACCAGAGTATTAAAAATAATCTATTTTTAAACACGTGAACACACCAAACCGTTTTTATGTAAATATATATATATACAGATGGAGGACAAAATAATACGAACACCTGTGAAATAATGGAAAATCTTTATTAATAGGGGGTTGGACCACCCTTTGACTGAAGTACAGATTTCATGCGACGTGGGATAGATTCATAAAGGTCATGGACAATATTCAAAGGAATATTAAGCCATTCCTCCTGCAGAGAGGTCTCTAATTCCGAAAGTCCGGATGGAGGTGGAAATCGGGAACGAAGTTTAGACTCCAAATATTCCCATAAATGTTCAATAATATTCAAGTCCGGAGACTGAGGGGGCCAGGCGAGATGTTCAACTCCATCGTCATGCTCTTCGAACCATTTTTGAACGCACCTAGCAGTGTGGATAGGGACGTTATCGTCTTGAAAATGCGGTCGCTCTCCAGGGAATGCAGTCTGGACAAAAGGATGTACATGATCCCCTAGAATGCTTAGATAGTGATTGGATTTGATCCTCCCATGCATAATAACAAGTGGTCCAAGACCGCGCCAAAATATTGCACCCCATACCATAATTGAGCCACCCCCATGCTTCACAGTCGGCAAGAGGCATTCAGGATGAAACACTTCTCTAGGCGTTCTCCAGACATAAACGCGTCCGGTCGACTGAAATAGAGTGAATGACGATTCATCTGACCATATTACCTGTTTCCACTGCTGTGGAGACCAGCCTTTGTGATCTCTGCACCATTGGCATCGCTTGAAAGCATTAGTTGCTGTCACCAAGGGCTTACGAATTGCCACTCTGCCATAAATGTTCGCAGCATGAAGTTCCCTTTTGACAGTTTTTGTTGAAACGGAGTCCTGGAGATGACTGTTCATTTCGGATGCTATCTCGGATAATGATTCCTTGTGCTTTCGGGCTATTATGCATTTCAAGATCCGTCTGTCCCTATCAGCAAGCTTTGACTTTCGGCCACTGTTGTGCTTTGAAGACGTCGTCTTACCCTCTTTTGTGTACGCTGTCATAACGGCTGATACCGTACTCCTTGCAAACCCCAAAATGTTTGCTGTTTCCGTAACCGATGCTCTACTTAAACGCGCTAAAACAATCATTCCTCTTTGGAACTCTGACAGGTCTGACATCTCAACTTATCACAGACAGTTCGGTAGAAGCATGCAACTCAGGTGACTGCTGTTGAGAGACTGATACCTTCCCCATATATATATATATATATATATATATATATATATATATATATATATATATATATATATATATATATATATATATATATATATATATATATATATATATATATATATATTAATTTTTAAAAATTTTGTATCATTCTAATTTCAAAGTTATAAAATCATTCATTTCTTACAAAACAATAAAAGAATACTCTTGTCGACGTTTGCTAGAAGAATACAATAATTCCTGAAATAAATGTTATTCTTCTCATACATATTATACTTAATATAAGAAAATGAAATAAAAGAAATATTTGTAAAGAAATAAAAAATGCCTGCCAAAGTAAGAACTATTTTGAAAAACTGAAAAAAAAAAAAAGAATATCCCTATGAGAAATGTTTTTTAGCTTGAACCTTAAAAAACTGTTTGGTTAAAATAATAAATCTATAATGTTTGTTAAAAATGTGTGCTTAAAAATTAACAAATATTGTAAATCACTTTTGTTTTAAAATAATAGTGAAATTTTCTTCTATTGATAAAATGGACAAATTTTCACTTTACAAATGATTTTAACACAAATAATTGCTCACACATGAAAAAAATTATTGAAATGAAATTGTAAAGTAATTAATAATGTTTTGATTACACTAAATCAACATTTAGATATATATTTTAATGTTATACAGTTTTTAATTCTTAGAATAATATAAATATTTTTATTTTTTAATAGCATTTTGTAATTTCGTTCGTGTCTAAAAGCATTCCAAAAAATAAATGTAGCGAAAATTTAATGAAATTTAATGTGGCAATATTGAAAGGTTATGTCAAATATGTGAGATTTATGGTTGTAAATACTTGCTTTTCTGACTTTATAACAAAAGGTATTCCAAAGGAAAACTTTCTGCAATGAAATCGTTTGTTAAAACTAGTATGCTTTTTCATATGAGAAAATAATGAGAAGAATAATAAAAGTTGATTTCTTTACCAATGACCAAGAAAGGAATGATTTGTGGGTGAGGTGAATTCTCATTTGAAAAGAATTGAGGGATCAATCATTGCCCCTAAAAAGAGAATCAAAGGACAAGAACGACGAGAGTGGTGAAATATATCCATGTCCTTGAAAGAAGGAGTCATTGCAATAGGATTGTCATAAACAGGCTCTTTCAAACAGAATAGAGGATAGCAAGCGTCTCACTCAAAAGGGCGTTATGTACAACAATCACGGTATCAAAACTGAATAGGGAAATAAATCAATCGGACACATCTGTGAATATTTCCTTTATAAATTCAGATTGGTGGGCACACTGTCCAAGATCTTTCTTTTAAGAAAGTAGGATGTAAAAAGCTATTCGCAAATGAAATGTATGGAATTCAATGTAAGGCGTAGATAATTCTATTTAGATTCCTTGAATTACAGACATGCAAAACAATTTCTCTTGTAAGGGTAAACCTTACAAGAAAAATAATGAGACTAGTACGCACCTTCCCGTCTCACCGAGTGATCAATCACTTAGTGACAATAGATCAGTGACAAGACTCTCCATTCCACACCTGATCGACAAAATATTTCTTATGCTTTGAGGTTTGGAATTGAATCGTTTTAAAGACTGGAATTTTTAGATTTATATGTAGTAAATTGAACTTTGCATTTATATATACATTCAGAAATATATAAACTGACACTAATAATTAATAAATTTCAAACATGTAACATCTATTTGAACTAAACTATAACTAGAATTTTATGTAAAATACAGAATTAATTTTGTGCAAAACAAATTCACAATTTAAATAATTATAAATATATTAATGTTAAATTAGATTAATAATAATTTTAACAACACTTAATTTATTTTATTTAAATATATTTATTTCAACAATATTTATTATATTAATATAATAGTTAAATTATATATTAAAATAATATTAATATTATATGATAAAAAATGCACTATAATAAATGCATATTTAAATAAATTTTTAAATATTTTATATTTATTTTCATATAATATAAACATAAATATGTTTTCTTTAATTATCTGATGCACTCAGAGATGAGGAGTTTCACTTGCAGCCATGTAAACTCCTGATTTATAAATTTTTGAAATATTTTTTTATTCTCATTTCATCTACAACAATTAATTTTGTATTTCCTATATTTTGAACTTTTGTATGTCCTAACCTAGAATTTTATAATTAAATGTTTGTATATTTTATATTCAAGAATTTTGAATGCAACGCATATATTATTTAAACTAAATGTATTTTCGTAAAATATTTCATACTTCATATCATAATCTCGATATTTATAGCAAGAATTTTGTTCATTTTATATCTATGACTTTTAAAACTATGCATCATATAAATTATTTGATATGGTACAATTAGGTTCTCTTCATCATTAATTTTTAAATATTCATCATTAATAATTGTATCCAATGTAATCCAATGGCATGCTACACTTAATTTATTTATATATTATTTCAAAAAGTATTTTAGAATAATTTTTTTACTAAAATCATTAAATAGATTAGATTTAATTAGTGATTGTATCAAAATCTGAAAGAAACAACCAAAGATTGATGATCATGACTTTAAGGATCTAAGCACATTTATTGCTTAGGAAGGAAAATGAATGATAAATGTAAAATTCACCATTGAATAAATAGATTGATATTAAATGGAAATATAGCCATACGTGTAAATAATAGAATTTTAAAAAAGTACTTTAATCTCAAAACATATAATATGGAAATGTACAACACTTTAACAAGACCAATAGTTAATTATCTATCAAAAACCTGGATGTTATTATATTAGAAAGTATATTGAGAAATTTTGAATATTAAATCATGTCAAGAATCTATGTAACCATTAAACAGAACAACCCTCGAAGAAGAGAATTAGAAAAAATGAAAATGAATACAGCAATACTGTAAAATTCATCAAAGTTGAAAGAATGCAACGAACAGGCTGTATGTGGAGGTAATGTAGGAATATACCAAAGAGAAAAATCATGAAATATAAAAAGGAAAATTTGAAAGTCGACACTGAAATGGCTGGATTAAGTTAAGCAAGACCTAAACAGAATTTAAAAAAAAAATAAATAAATAAAAAAAGAAAGAAATCTATGTATAAATTCTTGGAACTTCATAGCGGAGAAAGTCAAAACCGACTAATTACATGTTGAAGAGCTGGAAAAGAGGTTTTCTCCATGATAGTCATTCAGATTTCTAGAAAATAAAATTAATAAAAAAAGTATAATACTTCCTAGCGATCAGAAAATAAGAATTTTAACGTTTTTAAAGTCAAAACAAAAACATTTTAAATGAGGTGTTTGAAATCTATCTCATTTATGCATATTTTATAATTAAATTTGCATCGTTAAATTTACATATTTGTTTTGTTTTTTAACATGTTTGGGAAACATATTATTGCATTCATGAGAGACAAATATTATAAATTCCTAATAAATTAGAGGTGTATTTGTAGTATAAATAAATTAAAAACTAAGAGAAATGTTTATTCAGAAGTTTATGTCAAATTATCAGTTACAGAATCCAAGTGATTATTTTGATAGCAAATTTTTACATTTTTACAGTTATTTTTACAAATATCTTTATCATATAATGCTATCATTAATTGGTATAAAATAATGAGAAAAGTTTACTTAGAAATGATTTCACTCAGATAAAAATACCTACAAATTATTTGTCTCAATAATGCAAATATGAATCAAGAACACTTTTTCTTTTGCAGCAGGTGTTTTCTAAATTAATTGAATTACTTTTCGAATGATAACTTCTCTCAACATGCTGTAAAATGAGTTAACCTCAATATATGTTACTGTTAATAATTTTCCGAAACATTTCAGTGGAATATTTTAATACATGAAAATAAGACTCAGTTTAATTTATTTCATTGAATAATTAATATTACATTGACACAACAACCTTTTGAAATACTTGGCAATTCATACGTATAGTTTCTTTTACTAACAGATATATCCTATTTTTGCCAAATTAATTGCTGTTTTGACTCACAAAATCCTCTGCTGTATACAAAAATTGAATAAAATTAATGAATGATAAGGGAAAAAATATTTATAACAAATAATTACATTGCTGATAATTAAAAATGACGCATCGTGCACAAGCAAATAAAACAAAAGCTATTTATTTCGCAATAATGTTGAAGATTACTAAAAACAATTCATTGAAAAGCATGGCATGAAAATAAAATGATTGAGGCTGCAAGCGAATTGGAGGTTTATAAGACAAAAGTAATATAAATAATTGCCGTTCCTGGAAGCGCTAAAACACCCTAACACTTTTAGACATGGATTCGAATAGAACTTGGTTGACAGAAACATTATTCCCTGAATCATTGCTGTTTTTTTTTTTTTTTTTTTTTTTTTTTTTGTATATTTCAACAATGAGTTTTCTCTGATTCTCAGGGTTAAACATCTTGACTGGTTATATGATGGTTTGAAAAATATGCTATTATTCAATAGCTGACACACATACAGATATATATATGTGTGTGTCAGGCCCAGAGCAGTGTTAAGAGTAAAACCTCTCATCTCAAAATCTCCATTTATTCAAATAATTCCAAACGGAAAAGAAGGAAGAAGAAGAATTAATGGAAATCATATCTCTACCTAAATGAAATCTTGTGAGAAATCACATTGTAAATAAATTGTGTACATCCTGTAAATATCTCAATTTTATTTAATCTTAAACAAATATGAAAAAAAAGGAATTTTTTCTTTGCCCTCCGTTGTAAATATTCTAACGGAACTTTGTTTTTATCAAGAACTATTGTCATCAACCTGTGTTTTTTCTTTGTAACTCCTTTGTAAATATTTTAACGGGATTTGTGTGCTTCAAAGAATTATTGTAATCACACACAACCTACGTATTTTCCTTATATTTTCCTTTGCAAATAATTTTATAGGAATTATATGTGTACCAAGAATTATTGTCATCATCTAAGCGTTTATTACTAGGATTACTCAATTACTTAGTCAAAAAACACAAGTCATGCAGAGTGCATCAAGTGGGAGCACTTACCTCAATATCTTTGCATTATTCATTATTGTATCTTTAATCCTGATTTATTAATCACCAGGTCAAGACTATCCAAGGACTCTAACTCATTAGAAGACGAGGTACATGGCCGGAAGGCTACAGACCTCCCTTTGTGTTGTGTCCCATGTGTTGTGTTTGTATTTGGATAGATAATTTTATAATTGCTTAGTTTACAGACAGGAGTTTCTTATTTAGTCTATGGATTGATTTTAACTTATTACCAGATGCGTGAAAAGCAATTTAACTTCACGTGCTCTTTACTCCGATTTCTCAAGAAAGTGTGGGAAATTTTCCCCTGCAAATCATTCCTTAAGCACAAAATTAACCTTTAATTTGTATGGATTTTAGCACTAAGAGTTGAAAACAAATATCATTAATTATTGATAATAATTTTTTATAAATTGATTTTTAATTAATTCAATCATTTGTAGCTTCTTTTGCATATTTATAATTAGTATATGTATTACATATTCTTGCAAATATACAATACAAATTGCATAAAGTGAAATAACTATAAATCAGTTAAATATTATATACGCATATGTTGAAAATTTTGAATGGCTTGCAGTTTGAGTAATGGGAAATGGTGAAAATACTTATGCCATTGTAAAAAAATTTGTGATTATTAAATTCAGCATACAAATGTTCGCGTTAAATGTATTTGGTTCACAAGTTTAATTCAAAATAAAATTCATTCCTATATTAGAGACTTTTAATTTTGATAATTAGGAGAATACATTTCTAAATTATAGTGTCTAATGACATTTATTCAATATACTACACACTTTCAGATAAAAGTAATAAAATATAAATACGCTATTTTTCTCTCATGTAATTTACAATTTTCTCAGATATAAGGATATAGCAAAAAAAATTTTAAAATTAATAACAGAAATAATATATAAAATCATTAAGCACTTAAATTACCTTGCAAACTCCAATTTAAATAGTCTGATTTCCCTTTTCACTGTTTTAAAAACACATGATGGATTTTGATGAAATAATTTTATTTATAGAAGGCAAACAATTTTTCATGACTAATAGTATTAATACTATTTGTCATGAAAAAGTTATATAGTTTAACCTTTTTTTTTTAATATACACCAAGTATTAATGTTGAAATATCAAGAAGTACCACATTCATTAATAAAATCTTTCCATTTAAAAAAGGAGTTAAATCTACGACAAAAGTATTTATATTAGTTCTTGACATCATAGATAGATTCATAGGTACTTGGATATAAGATATGATAGATAGGTATCTATATATTTTTTGTAGTGTTATATTTATAGCTTCAATAACAATACTTTTTTGTTGTTTTTTCCGTTTGTAAATGAACATTTATTAACGCTGGTGATACATTTTTAATTGAAGGTGCTTATAAAGAGCGGAAATGCTAAGAATTATTTTTCATACCATTTCTATTACATACCAAGACAATATTACCAACATAGAAAATGTTAAAAATGTACAGTGTTGGTGCTCAGGTTTACTTGTTTCAGAAGCTATTGTAAAAATCATTATTCATTTATCAGTTATTGTAAAAACCACCTTAGATTTGCTTTGACATATGTGACAAATGATTTTTATCTTAGACATAAATACCAGAACCTCCATAAATAAATCAGTTATTATTAATCAAATTAATTGTACTTTTCAGTATTAGAAAATTCAGTTTTTAACTTCAAAAATTCTATAATAATATTCTTGAATTAAGCATTCATAAAATATCATTAAGTACTGAAACTGATTCCAATTAACAATTAAAATTAAAAATCTGTTGTGTAAATATCTCGAAATTCAATTCATATTTTATTTCACTAATAACGCAATGAATTATAAAAAAATAGAACATTAATGTGTTTGTGAGGAACATATATGATAAAATCTGTCCATAAAGTCACAAATGACAAATTGCTTATTAATGGATGCATTTCTGGTACAAAAAAATCATCCTAAATATTATCTCAAAAAAAATCTTAAATCTATCTAAGAAGGAAAAATATCATGCAGAAACGCAGATTAGGTATTCATGGCTCCACCCATACTACTCATACTCCAATCACATTTGCTCCTCACTTGAATAATATTGCCGACAACTATTGGTCACTCAGCGCAATGACGTCAAGATCTCACTCTAACTGAGTAATCGACTGGCAATACTGTCATTTTCGTACCCAACCAGGCTGGTGTGTTGTGTTTATTTGCAAATAGCTCCTCGTGAGTGCTGCAGCTCTGTAAAGTTCATCGTATATTCGTACTTCTACTTGTACGTATTTTCATCTTGTTTTCGCTGACAGATTATTTAATCTATTAAAATACGTTTTATTAGATAAGCAGTGTGAAAGTTGAAGCTACCAAAAAGTCAGGCGTTATCATTGAATCATCTGCTGTAAGAAAATCTACAGAAATTATCACAAGCAAATCCTGTACAACGAGTGGAAGAAGTACCACCAAAATCTGTTGAAAATTAAGCCAATTTGAAGCTGAAAAAGATTAAAGAACTGTTAAGTCTCTTAAACATTTAAAAATGAACTCGTCTTCCTTGAAAAGAAAACGTGTGAGTGTAGAACTAACGGAAGTGAATGAAGATATTTCATCCCAAGAATCATTAGATGTCGTAAGAACAAAGAAGCAAAAATTGAATAAAAAATGTATATACTGGCCTGCTTGCCAAAACGGTGATGATTGCTCATTTCAACATCCCACAGTTCCCTGTAAATGTTTTCCTAAGTGTAAGTTTGGAGATAAATGCCTATATATTCATCCAAAATGTAAATTTGATTCCTTGTGTAGCAGAGAAGACTGTCCTTATACTCATTACAAAAAGTGGAAAGTGCCTTCTAAAAATATAGCTTCTACAAAACCTGTTGTGCAGGGTAAACTTGTCTGCAAGTATTATCCCAAATGCACTGATATATCATGCCGCTTCCTTCATGTCAAACCGTGTCGATTTGGAGTCCATTGTCGTATTCCTAAATGTGCTTTCAGTCATTTTAAAGTTCCTCATCGGAGTCTACTTACGTGGAAAGCCCATTGATGCAGCTCTCAAAATAACAATTATGTGTCACCTAAGTGAGAACTAGATCAATACATTGTTTCATTACATAATTTCATAATATTTGTTGGCTTAAATAATGTAAGTAATGTTTATTATTGTATATTTTTGATTTCCCATTGTACTTTAAAGTTTGTTTTAATTTATTTGGTTTTTCTTTCAATTTATCTGTATTTTAAGTACAAATAATTATTCTTATAGTAATTTGTTTGATATATTTCATATGAAAATAATCTATTAGTTATTCTTTAAAAATGTTTTACTATCTACTTGATGCTATATTATAATATTAATTTTAAAATGGTTAATTTTAGATTTCCATTTAAAAAGGATAAAGTTTGATATTTATTACTTTATAGTTGTATTGAAAAAGGAGAAATGGCTCTTATTAACAGTATTTAAAAATTACACTCTTCATATTTACTTAAATTTCTGAATATAATTAATTTTTAAAGTGAATGAATATATATTGTAGAATTTTTGATAAGGGTTCTAATAAGTAAAAATTATTTATTATAATAAATATTTGTTATTATATATCGAAACTTATTGATTTAAAAAACTTATGTGCTGGTCAGTAAAAATAAGCTTGAGTAATATAAAAATATTTGTGGAAACTAATGTTCATTAATGCTCTGCAACTTGGTATGATTTTACCCTATCAGAAGCACACTGGGCAGTTTCAGTAAATTTGATTTATAAGATCGTCATTTTTGAAAGAGCCTTTAAAAAGTTTGAAAGGTTAAAGAAGAATTTTGTACATCGAGAGTGTTTAAGATAAGTCATGTATGCATTAGTTTTAATGCCATTATTTATAAAAATTATGATAAGTAATGCTTTATCATATTTTAAACAAGATTTTTATAAATTAATAAATTCCTTTCTTACTCTTTTTCCCTCAATTCTCACCAATTCGTCACCAGCAATTAAATCCTCTTCCCAGTGAGGGGGAACATCTAGGGAAGAAGAAATTTATCAACCGGAACAAATTACGTTGCTACTAAAGGGGATCAAAAGGCCATTATGGTTGTCCTGATATTTCTAGTGTTTTTATTAAATTTTTTACCTTATAATAAAATAAAAAATAATATTATTAAATTAATAGAATATTTTGTCCTAATTGCTTTTTTGAGTTTCTAATACCTTAAATATCTAATTAATTTGACCTTCACTTGAAAACCCATATTAGGTGTCCATTTTCTATATATTATGCCAATAATTTCTGCACTTTATTTTTTTGTGTTTATTAATGGATTATTAATAATGAATGAAAAATGTATGCTAATATCAAAATATTTATACCTAATGGAATATTCCCTTTAATTCTTGTTGCCTTACTGTATATTTATATGTGTATTACTGATTAAAGTTTTCATTAAACACTAAGCTTCGCAATAATGATATAATCTTTGCTATAAATCTGTAATTAACTTCAAGAAAATTTTTGAATTGTATAAATATGTTATATATCTTATTAGAGTTGCAATTAAATACATATAGTATAAAGTAACCATGTAAAGATTCTTGGAAGTACTTAAACTGTAATTAACTTGTGTGATTCAAAACTTTTACCATTCATTCTGTCATTATGTGTAAATATAAAACTTAGGTACCTACCAATAGGGAAAGGTATCAGAATTTGCGAAATTCACCACTTTTCCTGGAACTTATATTTGATGTTTCGTGATTTATCGTGAAAATTTGTAAATAAATATTAGTCAAAATTATCAAATTACTTTAGCCTGATTCCTTCTCGGCCATGCCTACATTTAGATCAGCCTTCCCAGACTGAGTACGCTACACTGCTGTTAATTTCTGTTATTTCCATAATTCGTTTCATTCATTTTATAAGAAATAAAATGTATGTGATCCATATATCCTATTAGCATTAACTCAGATTGAAAATTAAATTAAAATATTCCACTATTCCTGGTCTTATTCTTTAATTAGCGCTTTCAAGATGTGTTTTTTTAAATGAAATTCTCATTTTCACAACTATAATCTTAAGAAGGAAGGCAGTTTGAAGAAAAAAAATATAAATGCACTCATTTTCATTTTTAATCTTAAATGCGACAGTCAATAATACATTAAAGACTTCAGCTTATGTTAAAAAGGTGAGCGAAAAAGATATTTTTATTCAAATAGGCAGAGTAAAATAGATGAAAATGAATGCTGTTTTTCCAACTTGAAATGTCTGTATTAAGTCACGATTTTCCAAGAGTTATACCTCTAAGTTTCCTGAAAATGTTAATACCATTTCCATTCGAATGAGTTTCCAAAAAATGTCATACTGTCACCTAAAATCCTTTTTAATGCAAAAAATTTAATAGCTTGTAATAAGCATTAATTTTTTTTTTTTTAAATTATGCTGAATTATTTTTCTTCCACTTACAAAGCAATAAATGTTTTTATTTTACACCTAGCAAAATTTGGAGAATAAGCTTCAAATTACAGAATGAAGTGAACAATCGCTCTAATCAAATGTTTTTGTTAATTTTAAACTATTGATAACAATTTTGGTATATCTGAAAAAATAAAAATAAATTGTTACATTAAATTTTTTTTCTGATTGTTGTTGTTGTTCCTTATGACACTTGGACAAGCCAAGCTCGCTGTGCCTTTGGCAGTGCGAATAAAGTCAAAGAGAGCGTCTTTCGTTTGGAACAGAGCACCACGAAGGTGAAAGTACGACTATGTAAGTAGCAATTCAACGCTCGGGTGATGATTGAGATAACGAATTGGGACGATGGAAGCTTAGCAGACCTACGCTGCAATATTTTTAACGATAGTGTATTTTTTGCTGTATAAGTCAGGCAATATTGTAGAAAACCCATTTTAAATGTCTCTATATTTATGGGTTTTTCATACATAAAAATATTTATAGTTAATTTTTTTTTTTTGAAAAATAGACTTAAATAAATGAAAATTGTTATAAAAAACTTGGATACTATTTTTAAATGAAACTCATATGAAATATATTTTACAGATCATATAATTTTTTTTACTCCTTTCAGTATTTTCAACAGCTTTTATTGAAAGGCCCAAAATTAACATATAAAATAATTTCAATTTTAGAAACTTAAATTTTTGTTTTTCAATGATAGGAAAACATTAATAAATTTTGAGACAATATTCAATAAAAAAATTTTAAAATTAATATTATCTATCCTTTAAAATTATCTATATTTAAGATTATTTTAAAGTAGATAGTAGTTATTTGCATTATACTCTTATTACACGTTTATTCTATATATTATACTACTATTTTTTGAGATGGAGGGCCAAAATTGGTATCGTACCCTGGCGCCAATGGTGCTCGCTACTGCATATAGCCTCTTGAAAATTTTCACAGGCTTAGATCGGTTCTCCGACTAAACCCCACCACAACTGTCCAATTTTTTAAATTTGTTTCTTGTAATCTTTCAAAATCATCTTTTCTTCTTTTATTATTTTTATTTTTTCAAGTGGCAAAAAGAGATAAATGGTGCAAGCTAAACCCCTCATCTATATCTTAAGAAATCCAACATTGAATTCCTATCAATTTTAATCACAGAAACTAAGATAGGAAATTTGGCAGGCATATTTCCGCATTATTGTGGAATCTTCTGCAATTGATAAATCGAGCCATTATGGAGGAAGAACAGTTTCCATTATATACACGTCAGTGAATAAATCGTCCTTCTGCCTGATGAATGTAAGAGGGGAAAAAACATCTGCATGTGTTTAGTGACCACAACTTTTGACAATCGACCCCTAGGTACCAAGAATTCAAGGTGGTCACTCACAGGAAAGGACATCTTTTGTTTGCCTTTATGTTAAACATAAAGGCATGCAACTGCATATTTTTCATGCGTCATTGCACACTTCAGAAAATTTGAAAACCTTTTTACCTGAATTTTTCAAATAAGTGTGAAAGACCATTTCCAAGATTTTCATGTCTTGAAAGAATGTACACGTTTCTAATACAGCACACATTTTTCAAACATTTTGTAAATCTATTGCTTAAATAAATATAAAAAATTATTTCCAAGAGTTTTAACCCAAAGAAAAAAGAAATGCATATAATTAATACACGAGAAAAATACTTAATTAGTATTTAACATTTGCTGAGTATAGAATTTAATAGACATTCTTTTAAATTTATTTTGTTTCTGTAAACTAATTTTTAAGCTCCTTTAAGTTAAGTATTTTTATGCATTGGATTCAGTGATGATTAATTAATAATTGCCTGATGTAAGAACCATGCATAGGAAATAAAAACATTCATTAGAATATTAATATTTTAATGTTAAACACCTTTCTATATGAAAAGTATGACGTTTTTATTATATTTTTTTCTAAGATTAGTAACTCTAAAATGCACCAACACAAATTATATTTAGAAATTTCTGCAAAAATAAACTTAGTTTGAAATAAAAATAATAATAATATTTTCTTATACATTAAAAACAAAAAGCCTATTAATAGGTATTGATAGGAATATATTTGTTATAACAAATGTGTATGAAAATTAAAATACTAGTAAATTGAAGTTTTTTAAAAATAATTCACTGAAAATATGGCTTTTATTCATCATTGGCCATTTCATAGGCTGAGCTTTCTAATGTCTATCATTATATGTGAAAAATCATCTGTTATTATAAAATCATATAATATGTGAAAAATCATCTGTTAAAAAAACCTTATTAAATATGTCATTATGCATCTATAACAGTTTTATAACTATTAAGATAGTGTTTCCCATTTAAAAAGAATTTTATTTGGTGATTGAATTAAATAAAATTGATTGATTTAAGTGGTTTTAGTACATATATTTTGTTTGAGACTCAAGATTTATTAATTTTCATGCTGGTTAAATATATGCAGCGGTAATTAAATGGTAAATGGTAAATGAATTATAAACTTTAACGCATTTCTCCTACGATGAGCATTATATTTTAAGAGAAAAATGATGTCGATTACCATCTTCCAGTTATACTATATCTTAAAACGTAGTTCGAATCAAAAATGTAGTTGCTCTATTAAGCAGTTTAATTATTAGAATAGAATGACAGTTTATGACAAGTATCCCTCTTTAAGTCATTGCAAACAAAAAAAATGACTTTCGCAATTAAGAATAATTTGAAGATTTTTTTGTTTTAAGAATGTATTTAATATGCTTTTACAATTTTCAAGCAAAACCAGAGTAGTACTGGAACGGTTTTTATTTTTTTCATCCACCATTCTAAGGGGTATCATAGATTTTTAGTATTTGTAAATAAAAATTCAATTTTAACTGTTCTAGTTTAATTTTATTAAACAGCTTTAATTATAATAATAAACAGACCACACAGTTATTCAATGAATGTAACGCTGTAAAATTTTGAAGATATTAGTAATATAATTCTCTGACATTTTGAAGACATTGAACTTGTATATTTGTTAGACACAAATTTTTTACTATTATTTAGCACTACATAATGTATACTTAACCATAAGTGAAGGATAAGGCAATAGATTGGATTATGTTTACAGCAAATAAATTTGCTGTAAATTTATTTAAGCAATATAAATTTGACACAAAAAGTTATTTAGGTAATTTTAAAAATGCACTGGTGATTTCTTTTGTAGTTTCTTTATGAAAAACTTGATATAAACAAATATAAAAACTTAAACTTACAAGTTTTCATGAGTGAAATTTAAAAAGTAATCACCACACAAACTACTGTACTATAATATATTTTATCAATTCAAGTATCAATATTCTGTTAATAATTTTAGTCAAAGAAAGGCATGATCTTATCATAAAAATTTATGCCGATTTCACAGCTCACAACATATTAAGTTTCTTGTTAAGCGGATAGTGGGTGAATGAATTGTATGGAAAATAGTTGCCTGCATCTGAAAAAGTCTGAAATAATTTTACATTTAATTGCACAAATATATTAAGTATTTTTTATTCATTATTAAGACTGCTTTTCAACTTATTTTTATCAAATAGTAATCTATTTTTGGCATGTTAGATATTTAGTCCTTATGTGACATTTAAGAAATTTAATTTCCAGTTTTCACTTTACTTTTGAAGCTTTACCTTTAGATATTGCAATTAAATGGCACAGGTATAACTAGAAGCAAATAATTAGCAATCAAATAGTAGGGCATTGTAATCAAATGAGTATATATATATATATATATATATATATATATATATATATATATATATATATATATATATATATATATATATACTGTGGGAAAATTGTCCTTCCTTTAACTATACCTTTCTTCATTTAATATTAAAGGCTAAGTCAAAATTTAGCGGTTAAAAGAATTTCGAGGCATTTGTAGCTTTATTGTAACTTTCCCACGGTGTGATGGGGAGGTAATTGTCAGTGACGTTCGAATTGCTCATATCACTTCGAGATTTCCCCAGGGGGGAATGGCGATTATTGTCCTTGGGAAGGTTGGGGGAAACACCTTGGTATCCAGACTTGATGGATTTGTTAGCGAATTTGAAACTTAACGGGAGCATTAGAAATATTATTTCTGTAAATAAATTTCTGTGTTCTTCTATTTGCCAGATCGTTAACTTTATATTGGATTTGATAGCATACAAGAGTGAAGCCTGGTGGCTCAGTGGTAGCGTTTCATGCTGCCAAGTCGCAAGTCCGAGATTAAATCCTCGGGCTAGGAAAGGTCGACTCAGCCTTTCATCCGTTTAGTGGGTCGATAACCTGAGTACCAAGCATGCTTGGGAACTGAACACTGGGGTTTTCGCGTTAGACTGACCACCTAATTGGGATATAATTCGCATCCCAGGGCCCTCGGCCATGAAAACAGTTTCTGGGCACTGTAGAACTTGGCCCACGTAAGTTGTCATGCCACATAGATTTATACAGTTTAGAGTAAAGCAGAGTTGATTATTACTTTAATAAAATTTATATAATAATCACATAATGTTAAAAAAAGTAAATATAAAATAAACTAAAAAAAAGAGATATAAATACAAATAAATGTATACATTTAAAAAATCTTCATGTGTGGCTTTTATTCTCTTATATAAATTTCATAAAATCCTTAAGTTATATATATATAAACTTACATATATTCTAATAAAATTACATATTATTTCAAAGAAAACAATATAGAATGTATAATCGAGAGATATTTTATTTCGATGGATATTTCCATCAGAACATTATCTATTATGTTTCTATTCGAATAATTAAAATTAAATATATTATAAAATACTGGAAATTTTTCATAAAATTATTTAAACAAATCTTGAGGTTCGCATCATTTCACATTTGAGAAAATGAAAATTTATGCATGATTTAAGGAAAATAAATGAGAAATAACGAAAATATTTACATATCCAAAAACTTATTTAAGAATTAAATTAATAAAATATTTTTATCACATCCAAATATATATATATATATATATATATATATATATATATATATATATATATATATATATATATATATATATATATATATATATATATATATATATATATATATATATATATATATATATATATATATATATATATATATATATATGTATATATATATACATATATATGTATATATATATACATATTAAATTATTTATATATATATATATATATATATATATATATATATATAAATAATTTAATAAGTGAAATATTTAAATATAAAATATTTACATAGTTCAAATTGTAATTTTATCAAATTTTTCCTCTTTGTGAATAGTCAGAAAATGAACAATGTTACAGAAAAAAGTGTACTTTTAATTATAAACTATATACTAACAAATTATATGGATAGAAGTTCTTAACACTAACACTTTTTAATTTCTGAATAATTTAATTTCATATTTAAAATTTTCAAATTAATTATTACCTTAATTAATAATTTTAATATAATTTCACAAAGTTAGAAGGATGAAATAAAATGAATTTAAAAGAAATTCATGAAAATTTAAATAAAATTAAGTATCTGTATTAGGTTAGATATAATGAGTAATATATATATATATATATATATATATATATATATATATATATATATATATATATATATATATATATATATATATATATATATATATATATATATATATATATATATATATATATATATATATATATATATATACATATATATATATACATATATAGGCGCTGATCAAATATCATTTCGAGTACTTAAACATTAAATTATTACATTTCATCTTTTTTCGTTCGAAAAAAGAATTTTTCAAAAAGTGCAACAAAACTACAAATAAAATTATTTTCGAAACGCTTAAGCTTTAAATAACTTGATTTTAAATAAATAATTTTAAATAATGAGCAATTCTGTTTTAAATTTCAAAATAGTTCATGCATGTAAACAATTGCTTATACTGACTAAAAATCGGTGTTAAATAGGTAGATGTAATGAATAAAAAATAAAACTCGATATTAGTTTTAGAATTATAAGTCAAGATTTTTTAAAAGTCACAATTTTCCATTGAAGTCCATCGTTTTAAAAAAAAACAATGCTGTTTGCTTAGAGACAAAAATTTGTGAGAATTAAACTAATGATATTTCTGATGTAATGATATTCTAACGATGTAAACAGTAAAAAGAAATTGGAAACTAAATTTATGTATTTTCTTGGAATTTGTCAGTAACTATTCGATTACACTCACGGTTGTATCACATTTTAGTTAAAGAAAGAAAATTCTCTACCATGGACTTTTCAAAATAAGTTATGTTTTGAAAATTCCAGGGTATATACTTTCTTTCATCGGTTCTATATTATACTTCTTGATATTAGAAGTGAATTTATAACTACTCCGATATTATCAACACATTTAAATGAATTTCAAGACATGAAATCGACAAGAAAATTGATATTTTTAAAGTAATTTGATTATTTTTGAACTTTCCCTTTCCAAATTCTTGTCGGGTTCCTTCTTCGTTTGATAAAAAAAGCACCTAAGTATAGTTTAATCAAAAAGCAAAAAAATCTAAAATTGGTATCATCAGAATTTTTATATGGAATATTAATCTTTCTATTAAAATGAAGGTTTCCAAGATTTGATTTGATTTATTATAAGCCAGATTTAGATTAGAACATCAGTAACAGCACATTGTCTGGAACAGTTATGCAGAAACGAAATGCTGTAGGGAAAGTGTTCGTTATTCATGGGACTATCTGTTAAGCAGGAATGAAATGTCGTTTGACAACAATTCGTACAGACAGCTGACAAACTATTTTAACACCAATGAAATTAAATATTACATAATAAATCTTAAATCACATCGCCCCTTAAAAGTGGTCATCGGAGACCTTCCAATAAATACTACAACAGAAGAAATAAAATACGACCTAGAACGGAAAAATTATATTGTATTAAAAGTTAACCAAATGAGAAGATCAGGAGGAGACAGAAGGCTCATGCCTCTGTTTCAAATTCATCTCCCCAATAATGAAAATTTAAAAAAAAAAAAAAAAAAATTCAAGAAAACTATTTAGGCCATTTCATTGTTAAAATTGAAAAAATATAATTCGACAGGTGTTGTTAACAATTCCATAAATGACACAATGCCATAAATGTCAGTTATGGCACTACAGCAGCGAAACCTGCATGCTAGCCCCTAAATGCGTTAAGTTCGCAGGTGAACATAGAACCAGCGACTGGGAAGAGAAAAATAGAAAAATCTAAGTGTGCCAACTGTGGGGGTGAACACTCGGCCAACTATAGGGGATGCCCTAGGTACCCAAAACTAAAATCAATAAAGTTAATAGGAATATCTCTTATGCAGCAGTTCTATATGGAAACAACTCAAATACTAACACAATAAACAACCCCATTAATAATATGCAAAATAACCCAATTAATATTTCACCCTATCACTAATCAACAAAATACAACTTTACCTAACATTTTTAATTTTGACTTTAATAATTTTAAAAGTATAATAGATCTTATTAATAGTATAAATAATCTGCATAATCATTTCTAAAACCTTATTATGTAATTTGATTAATAACACAATAATTTGTTTGTTATATAAGAATTACCCGATTCAAATTTAAGAGAAAGTTTATATCAAAATATAAAAAATCTTAAATAATTTAACACATATACTTAATATTGCATTTGTTAAATAATATTTTTAAGTTTTGTACTAAAACTGGTATTAATTGAATTTTAAAACTGTGAGTAATACAGTTAAGTGTGAAGGATTTTTAAGATAATCCAGAGAAATTCATAAAAAAATAAATAAGTGCTTAATATTATACCAAGACAATTACCACATATTTATGCGAAAAATAGTCGTTTCAACAATTTAATACATGCTTCTTTTATGCACTTATCACATATTTCAATTTTAAATTTAGCTGTTACGAAGACGAACTTTAGAAGTTATTTCTCCAATTAAAATTATTTAACATCAAATTTTTTAAATTATTTTATGTAAATGAATTTCAAGAAATCACTTTATTTCCGACAATTAATTCCAAAATTTGTTCATAGGAAAAAAGAAACACGCTGAGTTAATGGTAATCGAGAGATTTATTTCTTTTCCTGAGATGTAAGAAAAAGGAAAGCAGGAAAATTCCCCGTTAAAAACTCCAAGAAATTTATTTTGAAAATATTTCCTAAACATAATTAAGTTTTTTCAATAAGAAAACTCTCTTTCCGAAGATTTTACGAGTCTCATAGAAGGAAAGCAAAGAAGTTTGAGCAGTTAAAAATGAATTTAATTGTCCAAGTGTTTTCGCGAAATCAGTTGTCATTAGGATATCATTTCAATATATTTAGTACCAGCTTTTCATAATTGTACTTAGTCATTGTTCTGAATTTTGTCTGGCATCTGCCCTGTCAGTTATCCCTTTTTGATGTCAAAACCACTTTTCAATGATAGGAACTGATTACTAGTTCTAACGAGGGTTGCGATTATTCAATATGGAAATGGAAAAATACAATTTTCTCGAACCTATTAGGCAGGAGCTCTAAATAGTTATATAGATACCATTTCCCGAAACCATGGATTAATGAAAGGAATGTTGATGATCGAGCATATCCAAAAGTAACAGAAGCAGAGATACTGAAATTTTATCATTTACAGGTAAGTACACTATTTCTGATTTGATAAGCGCTCTGATAACTGCTCTATTAATGAATAAATATTTTATAAAAGTATTAATTATAAAAATTCTTAAATACTGTAAAATTATATGTTGGACAGGAGTATGAACAAATATATATATAGTGGTTTTGTTAGATGAATTTTTTGGTGAATACTATATTGATGAACTAATGTTAATAGAAAATTAAATCTACAAAAATTAAAAAAAAATTATTTTTAATTACAAATTCATTTATTGAACCTAAAACTTACATTTTTAATCTTTATGTTCTATTTTTGTCTCTTACGTTTTTGCTCACATGTATTATTCATGAATACTTTTTATATATTACTGAAGGAACTTTCTTTTTACAAATGTAAACTCAGATTTTATCCTTTTCGATGCATGGATAGTAATTTCTTTGGGAATATTGAGATTTTTGTGTTTATTACGCGTTTTTATACTGTTTTTGCAGTATTTACCAAGCCTCCATTCCATACCACACTTTTCTTAATATTGTTGCAAAAACCTTCACGGTAGATAAAATTGTAAAATAACTACTTTAAAGCAAATAAATGTTACTAATTACGTACATGTCACATTCCTACGAGATAGAAGACATTTGGGGATTTATTCAGACACTTCTACATCATAATTAGAGTTTGTCTGAACTCTCATATTAACTTTTCAAGTGCTTTTTCGTAAATCGTATAAAAAATTGTATTATATACTCTTTCTAATTTAGCAAAAAGTAGTGATTAAAAGTTTATTTAAAATAAAATTTTCTCTTTTGTATTAAAATTTTAGTTAGTCTTCACTATCCAAATGTCGTCTCTTCCAAATGCTATTACAACACTGGTCTAGTTACAACAAGCGATTTTGTGGTGGATAACGATTGGTTTCTCACCAAAAGGTGACTTTTAAGAGGTAAACTTAGTCATTCATGTCATCATCAGAAATGTGATTGGATATAAATTTTCTGCACTAGTCTCATGGTGCCATTAAGTTCTATTGATGTATTTCGAGTTTTTATAATTATCCTGTTCAAAAAATTGGATTATAAAAAGAGTGGACTGATATTTCTAAACTGTATTTTTTAATATATGTATAGTATTTTCATTAATAAGGTTAATATTAGATAAGCCTATACCCATAGTCACTGTGATACAATTGGAACATCCCGTCCTTGGAAAAAAATATTCATATCATCGTGAGGTTCTGTGTAAGCCAGCTAGATTTTCTTAAAGATTTGAAAGAAATATTAACGAATTCGAAACAAGTGCTTCCAGTCAAAACTTAAAAGTCTTTTTAAAACCAACATTTGCGCAGAGCTATGACGGTTTATTTTGATTGAAAAAATTGTATATAGTTTGTCAAAATTTAAGAAAAATGTGATTAAAGATTTACTTATAAAAAGCAAGATCTCTGAAATAGTTGAGGATCTTCTAAAATGGTCTGCAAAACAATTAAATTTAATAGTAGAAATTTAATAGTAAAAAAAATTTAGAACCAGTAAACTAATGTTTTTTATTTTGAGTTTTATATTTGGGGTACCAGATGGCACCGCAACTTTTCAATTTTAATCGTTATGATTTTATTTTTGGCATTACAGTGGATTTCTGCATAGAACCCAGATCAGTGATGCATTGCTTCAACTGTCAATGCTTCAATCATAACTCAGAGATGCGCCACATAACATGCAGATGTGTAAAATTTTCTGGAAAGTCCAACACTGCACAAAGTGCAGCAGAAAAATTCTTGGTGATATGTTCGTGAAAGTCAATAGAGGTTATATTAATATTTATATTATTTTACGTGATTCTCTTTTTCACTATTTAATATTATCACTTTTAATGCCTTATGCTATTTTAATAGATAATGTATTACGTTCTTAAAGTATTCACTTTGACTTATTTATCATCATGTTCTCTCATCGTTCTGGAAGATTTTAAAATTATTTTCTTTAAAGAGTTTGACCCTTGTGTTACACTCAAATGACAAAATATGTACTTGAATATAATTTTGTACATCAAAGTATATATAGGATTGTAGTTTTAAGGAAATATCTTGCTAAACTATTCTCTATATGATGCTTGCTTAGCAATAAAAGAGTCGCTTTATGATATTTTGAGTTATCAATCTTTTTATTCCATGCGACCTCTAATTTTAACCTCACTGCATAGCAATTTTTACCATTGAATACACAAATCATGTGGGAGAAAATATGATTTGGAAGAGATATCAATATTATGATATTAAACTTGGATTCTACAAAATAATTTTTATTTTCAACATATTTTGTAGTTGAATTTCTCTTGTAGAAATTTTAAAGGTATAAAAGTTTTGTTCACTAATTTGTCTGCATATTAGTCAAGTATTAAATTATCTGGTCCAGTTTTGATATTCCTACATTTCTGCGGTGTTTTATGTTGTAATTATTAAAATTATAGATTCTCTTTTTAGTGAGATTAACTTTAAATACTATTATTTCACTTTATTATTTCATGTTTCGTTCATGGTTTTCTTATTTCGTTAATTTTGAACGTAATATGTAAACCATGAAACCAATAAAAAGTTATATATAATTTTAATTTTATGCTATTTTTTGAATTTATAATTTCTTGTCACTTATGTTTTCAAAGATTGTAATATATTCATTTACTTCAGTTTTATATTTTCACATAGGAAAGTATGTACTTTTACTTTACAAAGAATAATTAGTATTAATTTGGCCTTTTACAGTGGGTGGGGAATTAGAATTGGAAGCACGAGTTAAATCTTTCTAATACCATTGCCACATTGGATCTTTTAAGTTCAAATATTTGAATTTTTATTATGTACATTTTAAATTCAATGTCAATTATTGATGATGGATTTCTTGCGTATTGCAAAATCTAAGGTCTTCCTCGGATCCTACCTGCAGCATCTTCTTCCTTAAAAGAGGACTTTTTCCGGCAACATTGATAAATTTCTAGGTAAATCAATAAAAAAAGGAAAGCATACATAGTAATAGAAATTACAGTCGAACATTGAAAATAATTTGACAAATCAACAAGACGAATTGGTCCACAACAGAGTGCAATTTCAAGCTCTTCTACCTGTTTCTGAAACAACACGACCTCGATAAGGGAATTAAATATATAAATTGTTGAAATGAAGGCCAGTGCATGAAATAATCAGTCGCAATCTCACCTGACTGTTAAGAGTGATTTTTCATAAAATTTCCACTACACACAATCTTCTTTTCTAATGAGAAATTTTTCAGAAAAGTTAAAATATTATTGCATAATAGATGAGGTCGGTTATATTGAGTTTATCCCTGGCCCGCATCCCGCCCTTCCATTGATCTTGGTTCTGTTATGAATACGGAGTTTCAACCTGGATTTTAATATTTATCGAGTGGTTCATTTAAATGTATCTTATTAATTATTTAAAAAAATATATCGTAAGAATTATACAATCAAATGTAAAAAAATATTCTGCTGATACCAAATTTATGTATACGGTATTTGCTGGTTAATGAAGCGTTTGAAAGACTACGTGAATTTTTGTAACACAGCATTGGACTTAGTGCATAAATACTAAAAATGGTTTGTTGTATCTTAAAATTATGAGTTGGAAAAATCTATAACGTGGTAAAATATTATCTGCTTAGAGGAACAGCAGACAATTATCAAAGCAGACTAGTATCTAAATAATTTATTTATAGATAGTTTCTATGTCATAAAGCAATTTCGGAACAATAGAACTGATGTAAGTAGGCGTATATCAAAGAAAGGACAACTGTATCTGAATATGTGGCAATAAATGTTCGTCTTGCAAAGAAGTCTACTGCTCATCAATTAAGTTTGAAATATTGCATTATTTAGTTTACAAAAGGCTCAATAATACAAATCCTTGTGCCAGAAAGCTTCGGGTATGGCTTTCATTGTCTCCGCAAAAATGAATTTTCAAGAATGTAGTAGGCAGTAGTATACTAATCATAAACAGATACAGAAATTATGGTAATATCTTAGTAGAAAAATTACCCGTACATTCATTTGTCTTGTAAATAAAAATACCCTGAAGACACTGATGCTACGAAAAAATGGGTTTTAATTCCTCAAACTATGATCAAGGTTATCGACAACACCAAATAATAATACGATATATGTAATCACACACACACACAAGTCAGAAGACACCACATTCCATATTCAGAGTATGGTAACTTTAATTTTGTTATTCCCTTATTTCCAAAGTACTTTATATGAAATTTCAATAGTATTTTTATTGAATCTTGTTAAAACTGTCGTTTGAAGTGCTCTTAATTTTTAATTTGTATTTATGTATCATAATATTATGAATTTCAATACAATACAGAGTTCATGTAGAAGAAAATATCTTCATTTTTTCTTTTACTTGAAGTTGAATTTGCAATCACATTACGATTATAAAGACGCATCAC
Source organism: Latrodectus hesperus (assembly GCA_037975125.1). Classification (NCBI taxonomy): domain Eukaryota; kingdom Metazoa; phylum Arthropoda; class Arachnida; order Araneae; family Theridiidae; genus Latrodectus; species Latrodectus hesperus. Next base: position 47,377 of record JAJQOW010000155.1, read on the forward strand.
CAAATAAAAAACAGGAATATTATTTATAGTTTTTGTTTTATTAAGAAAAATATTTTGTGATTTTTCTGCAGATTAGTGGTGTGACCTTAAACGTTAAAATTTTTATTAATCAAATTTTTCTGTATAATGATCAAACATTAATGAGTCGAATTCTTTTTTTTAGATATTGACAAACCATTGGGAAGTCTTTGTTCAAATGATGGAATTTTATGAGATCTTTTTAATCTCATTTTCCTTCATTTTATTGTCCCTTTTTCATTATTATTTGTGAAGCCACTTTAATTATTTTCATTTAATATATTCTACTTGAATTAGGCTTATTTCTTTTCTTCATACCACCATTTTATTCCACATTTCCAATTTGATTTAGATTTTTTAAGATTTAAGAATATTTATTTGTTTTCGTGCATAGCAAATTGGCCAAATTTTCAACTATATGTCCAAAAGTCTTATTAATGTCTTATTTAATGGGTCTGGCTTCTCTTTGTATGTGTGTGGGACGGACTTCCAAACAAAGTGTATCAGAACGAAAATGTGTTTTCTTATCTATCAGTCACCTCATACCGAGAAAAAGACCTGCAGGTCACTTATCTTTACATGTATATTGTTTCTTATCGATTGGGAGGAGTTAAGAGATCAATTCGAGTGTTTAAGGGGACAGTGGAATTTCAATCAAACTCATGTCTAGTTTCTAATTTTTTCCTATTTTTTCTAATTTTTCAATTTTTTTATTTATTATTTTCTAAACTAATTTTTTCAATTTTTTCACTTTTTATCCAAATTTCTTGATATTTGGCACACAAATATTAAACTTATATGTTTAAGTTAAATTGTAAAATTTCAAGTTAAAATATAAATTATATATAAAAAGTGATTTATGGCAATAAATGTAATTATAACATCCGATAAATGTTCAATATTTAAAGAACCCCCTGAGTCTTAAATATGGAAATATTCTTTCAATTTTCATGAATAATAATATTTACATATATATGAAACAATCTATCTATAAAAATAACACTTTACAAATTACATTTGTTAAATAAAAATTTTTAAATCCATATTATAAAATTTTTCATAAAAATATTTCATCAACATTAATTTTAAATCTTAAATTTTAATTTTATGTCAAGTTATAACCAATTTTTTTGGAACATTTGAAGAAAACATCATAACGAACAACTGTAGCAAATACCATGTACATGGGAAAAAATTAAATCGCATGGAGCATTTTACGTTCACATATTTATCAAAAATTTAAATCTGAGAAAAACAGTATTTTAAATCTGTGAGGTACTTGAGACAATATTTTCATATTTAAATACCATTAAATTGTTTTTTGTTCAATTTTTCTCAAATTTTATCTTTGTTTAAGTGTATAAATGTTTTAGAATCATCCTCAAATATAATTGTTGTGTACAACATATTATGTGAAAGTGAACGTTTCCAAATTCAAGATGCAGCGGCCATATCTATGCTCCCAGATGGTCCGCTGAAGTTTTTTTGGTAGTTTCCTCTGTGTCCTTCTTTCCAAATGTGAAAATCAGCACTGTCTTTCCCGAGATCTCGAGATGCAACTGTACACTCCGAACAGGACTTCGACATGATTTCAAAGTCGACTACTAAATTTGTGAGGGAATCAATGGCAATTCCAATACCATATAAAGAAGTTGGCCTCGTTTTATGCCAAGTTCCATCATAGGACACAGAAATATGTAATATGTCCTTAGGTATTAAATTTGAATTTGATTCCAAATATGCTTTTCTAATAGCACTGTGGCTTACTTTTAACATTTCATCTCGAAACCCTTCATTTTTTTAAACTAAATTAGAGACACATTTAGAAAATGTTTTTTTTTTATCCATGTTTGCACAATCCAGGGTTCCAGAGAATGATTCCATTGCTGCATGGTCTTTTCCAAAGCTCAAAAAAGCTGCTACAATTTTATTATTGACACCAAATTTTCGTTTATAGGATTCCCTGTGGCTAGAAAAATTTGAGCCAAAATTTAATTTGCAAGATTAGCAACACATTTCTAGTGTTTCACTGAAAAACCATAATTTATCTGAGTGGATACATCTAAAGAGCAGACGTCACAATTACTACATGGCAAATACCTTAGAAGACTGGAGAAGCATTTTTTTTTTCATAAGAATATACTCATTACCGCTTGCAGGAGGAATATCATTAAGTAAATGGACAGATTCTGGAACATTTAAATCTAAAAAACAAAATTTTTGGTAAACCGTTTTCTTTGGTAAAGCTTCGTCAGCAAATTATGGTTGTCCTTTAGGAGCTGATTCAATAGCAGCAAGTTTACGTTTCGTAAGTCTGCCTTTAGGTTTCCTGTATCTGGAACTAATTGCATGCATTATCATATTACATATAATTACAAAGTTTAATCCAAGAGACTATTATTTGAGAAAATAGTTTTGAAAAGAACTGTTTTATAAACACTGAACAGCAAATAGATATACAAGTTTCAAAATTAAAACAGAAATCAAGAGGTGAAATCGAAATAATGATAGCTGTAAAAAAATTAACAAGATTAGTGTTGCCAGACGAAATCATACAATTAATAAAAACTAAATAATTTTGATGTGGCTAAAATATAGCGCATTCTAAAACAAGATTTCAGTAAATAATTATTTGAAGAATAAATATTTGCATGCTGTAAGACGACAAGAAATGGGCGTGGTCGTTTGTTTACAAAATAAATACCTTATTTTTTCATCTTTTAACAACGTAAATAAAACAAATATTAGCAAAAAAGTGTCATTTAAAACTTATTACGTTCTAGAAATACAAAAATTTTATTAGAAATTTTTTATTATTCAAAAACACCGTCCTCGTGTTACTTTTCTACGTTTTCGAGCAAACGTGAAAAAGGGGCGTGACACATTGTTTATTTTATTAAAATATTAATAACTTTGCCTAAAATTGACAGAAATCAAAAATTCTTTTTGAATAATATAGAGAATGATTCATATTTTTTTATAAACCAAAAAAGAAAAATCGATATTTTTGTCGATTTTTCACATTTTGATTGTCCACTCTCCACTTAAGAACATTTGGATTAAACTCTTAACTCCTCCTATTGCCTATACGATACGATAATAAATTTGTTCTTTTTACTTCGGGGATTTTGAAACTTCATTATGTGTTCTTGTATTCTCAAAGATAGCTGTTTTAGCAATAACTATTGTTTCAAATATAATTTGTGTATAATGTCTCTCTTTAATGACTGCCGCATTTTTTCATTGCCTGAATATGGTATGCAAATTAAGGATAACCGATCTTTAATGAAGCCAATTTATGCTACATTCAAAGACAAACAAGCTAATTTCTTAATTACAATCACCATCACTATTACGTGACGTGACGTATCGATAACTACAAAATTAAACCATTCAATAGTTGTTGTAAAATTTTTAATATAAATAATTCATCGACGGTTACAATTACTGGTAATTATTTCCTAAAATTTAATATGTCCTATAATTTTTATTATTTACAGTGAAGTATAAAAATTAGATATTTAGTTGTTCTCTTAACCATATTTTTCTCTTGTGATCAAGTTTAATTTTGAGTTCTTTTTCTGATGTTTCCAAAGGAGTGCAGCCTTTTGTTACGATTAATGAAATTTCTGGAACTTTTCATTCACATTTCTATTTATTATATTCCTTTTTGGTTGTTGTTTGAAGATTGCTATTGCTGTAACAACCAATCGCCAGAGAAGCGAGTGACGTCACCCATGTGACTGCTTGCGTTATTGTGTAATCTAAAACCTTTTTTTTCAGTATGCATCCGGCATTCGCCGAGCAATGTTTTGATTTAGTTAAAAAATAAATATTTGAACTTCTGTTTTTCAAAGTCATTATTGATAATTTCTATCTTCAATTTAAATATCGCGTAGATATTTCGGCCCATAATTTTATTATGTTACGTTGAAAAGAATTCCATTTTTATACATGATCGAGAAATCGAATTCGGAATTATTCAAATAAAAACGAAACGTAACATAAGTGGCGCCCAACGTGGGGCCTGAAGATTGAAATTAAAGTTTTACTGAAGAATGGATTTGTTGAAACAGAAGAGAAAAGGACTTCGAGCTTCCTTTACAGTCTTCGGGAATAAAATTCAAGAAGAATTCCTGAAACCAGAAGTAGATAAGAATGTTATTTCGGTTTTATCCGCGCAGTTAGAAGACAAATTTCAAAGATTAGAAGTTTCTCAACAAGAAGTAGAAAACGAAATTTTAACTTCAAAAGATGCGGAACGGTTATATGAAGAAGATTTCATTACAGCAGAAGAATATCGTGATAGATATATTGAACTTTTTGAAAAATGCCGTAAAGTAACTATGAAAACGGAAGTCTCTCAAGATACCTCAAATAAGAAACAATTCAAGCTCCCGAAGTTAGAACTAAAGCGATTTTCCGGTGAGACTCGAGAATGGCTTGGTTTTTGGAGTCAGTTCTCCAAAATTGATGATGATGAGAAAATTCCACCAGAAGACAAGTTCCAGTATTTGCTACAGGCAATAGTGCCAGAATCGAAAGCAGCAAGATTAGTAGAAAGCTTCCCGCCAACAGCGGATAACTATCCCAAAGTTATAGAACAGTTACAGGATCGCTTCAGGCGGAGTGATCTACTTGTACAAGTTTACGTCAGAGACTTGTTATCTATGGTAATGAGAAATGCCTCCTCAAACCGAACTAAAACGAATTTAGCTGTTCTTTACGATGAACTGGAATCAAAACTGCGCGAGCTGGACAGCCTAGGAAGAACCCAAGAAAAGTACGGGGACATTTTAACTCCCCTTGTGTAATCGTGCTTGCCTGAGAGTGTCCTAATAGCTTGGGAAAGAAATCGAAGTACACTTGACGGAGGAGTACGTTCGTTAGAAAATTTGATGTCTTTTCTGAGACAAGAAGTTCAAGGACAAGAAATGGTTGTGCTCGCCCGTACCGGGTTTGGAGCTCCCCGAATCGACAAACACAAGGAATCCCGTGATGGGAATATTACTACGGCTGCCGCCCTTGTAAGTACATCCGAAGCAGAAAATCAAGGTAAGAGGAATTTTGATTGTCTTTTTTGCAATAAGAAACACCCCAGCCAAGATTGTTTTTCTGCTAGAAAAATGCATTTAGATCAAAAGATAAAAATTCTTAGTCAGAAAGGGGCCTGTTACTCCTGTTTGAGAACAGGACATACCTCTAAAAATTGCAGGGCTAAGGTGAAGTGTTTTCATTGTAATAAAAATCACTGTACTCTTATGTGTTATTCAGATAAGGAGAACAGTCCTGCCAGTAAAAACGAAACTGTATGAAACAGTGTTTAGTAAGAGCAGTCTTGGACACAGGATCCCAACGTTCTTACCTCAGTTCAGGAATAGTTAAACAATTAAAGTTAAAACCCAAAAGGTCATTATCTTTAATACATGGACTTTTTGGTGGTCAAGAAACGAAACCCTGTTCTCATGAAGTATACGATGTGAAAATTGCTAGTTTGAAAAATGATTTTTCTTGTAAAATTGAGGTTTTATCTGAAAACAAAATTTGTGGTTTTGTTCCTAAACTGACTGATATGATGACTATTCATGAACTGAAAGAAAAAGGGATTATATTGAGTGATTTCGAAATCCCTAATTATGATATAAATCTTTTGATTGGATCCGATGTGGCAGGAATGTTGTTAACTGGTCATTCTGCGAAGTTAGAATCAAGTCTAGTTGCTATTGAAACCCGGCTGGGGTATACTGTTATTGGAAAGCAGAAATTAAATGATAATTATGATGTAAATAATGACTCTGTTTTATGTGCTTTATCTTTGCATGCTAATAATTTATCTGTTGGTGAATTTTGGAATCTAGAAAATCTTGGTATATTAGATCCTTCTGAAAACAGAAACATAAATATTGTACACTCTGAGTTATTAAAAGATTTTCAAGAGGGTTTGGAAATACTCCCTTCTGGTAGATACCAGTTAGGTTTGCCTTTTAAAACAGATACTTCAAGTTTGCCCGATAACAAGGAACTGACTTGGAATAGACACCAAAAAATGGTTAAACGATCAAAAGATAAAAAATTAATTAAGGATTACGAAATGGTGTTTAAGGAATGGGAGTGTTTTGATATAATTGAAAGGGTACCCCAAAATGAAATTATAAGCGACAGGCAGTGTCACTATTTACCACATAGGCCTATAGTCAAAAACGAAAGCACTACTACAAAATTAAGACCAGTCTTTGATGCCTCTAGTGGCAAGCCGTCCTTAAATGAACTTTTATATAAAGGGCAAAATCTCATTGAATTAATCCCAGACCTGATTGACCGATTTCGTTCATATCCCATTGGCCTGTCTGCAGATATCGAAAAGACTTTAATGCAATTGTCTATTGCTCCAAGGTACAGAGACTTTTTACGCTTTTTTTATCCGTGCGAAGATGAAAAGGTCATTTATAGACACTGTAGAGTAGTTTTTGGGGTTACTTCCAGCCCTTTTCTCTTAGCAGCATCCATCTCCCATTTGCTAAACAACACCTTTGTAGAAAACAACGAAATAATTGAAAAATTAAGAAAATCATTTTACGTAGACAATTGCCTTTCTGGTGTTTTCAATATCAAAGAACAAGAGCATTTTATTTTAACAGCTATAGAAGTACTTTCACGGGGATGTTTCAACTTGCGAGGGTGGGAGAGCAATGTCAAGTGTAAATACATTACGAAAAGTTCTGGCACCACCAATGTTTTAGGAATTTTATTTAATTTGGACCGTAATACTTTGAAATGTAACTGTGATATAAAGGATGATACTTTTGTTTTAGAAGTAGGTGGGAAAATAACTAAGAGAGTAATTTTGGCTACGATTCAGAAGATTTTTGATCCCATTGGTTTATTATCAGCGGCAATTTTACCCATAAAAATTAAATTGCAAGACATGTGGAAATTAAAATTGTCCTGGGACTCTCCTTTACCCACTAAAGATCAGAATAGCTTTAAAAGATGGATTAATGGTTTACATTTACTAAATAATGTTGAAATAGCCCGTAATACAGAAATTAATGATTCGACACAAATGCATGTATTCATGGATGCTAGCAAAGTAGCTTATGCCGCTTGTGTTTTCCTTAGAGCTATCACTTCCAATGAAGTAAAAATTTGTCTTTTAAGAGCTAAACCACGAGTAGCTCCTTTAAAACCCATCACCATCCCAAGATTGGAGTTACTATCCTGCGCCATTGGAGTAAGATTAGCTCATTTGATCAAAACAGCCCTCCAACGTATTTCTTGGAAATTAAACCCTCCAACCGCGAGTTGGTGGGGTGGTTTTTGGAAAAAACTGATTAGAGTGGTTAAAGATCTTCTTAAAAGTACCCTCGAAAAGGCTGTTTTTACATATGAAGAATTACTTACAGACTCTCAGATTGTGAAACTGTTATAAATGCACGTCCACTCACATATCTTTCAGAGGACGTTGAAGATCTAAAGCCTATAACACCAGCCATGATCATGTTAAACGATCCCAAGATAAAGAGTGTAACCACAGATATTGATGAAGTTGAAGCAAAGCATTTTCGAATCAGAATTAAACATCGAGCCAAAGTAACTGAGCAGTTAAAGCTGCGCTTTCGAAAGGAATACCTTGGTCAACTTATACAGCGTCTAAACAGAAGGTGTTCAACTCCAAAAATACAAGTTGGAGAAATTGTGTTAATCGGAGACGACAATAAAAAACGTTTGAACTGGCCTCTTGCTAAAGTCATGCAGTTGATTCCTGGCAAAGATGATATCGCCAGAACTGGGAAATTGAAAACACAATCCGGTGTTTTAGTGCGACCTATACAGAGGATTTTTCCCCTCGAGATTTCAGCAACTACTGATAAAGATGATGTCCCAACTACATCAAATGTGAGAAGTGATTCCTTTTCAGATGCTGAAGGAAATGATTTGTCACCGGTATCAGAAAATAACATTTCCAGTGATTCTCTAAGAACAGTTTTGCTCAGTGATGATAAGGACTTACCAAAAACAACCAGAACTGGACGATTAGTGAAAATTCCTCAAAAACTAAATCTATAATCTTATAATTGTGACTAACTTTTTTCTTTTTCATTTAGGTTTTGTTTTCTCCCGAAACAAAAGGTGGGAGGATATGTAACAACCAATCGCCAGAGAAGCGAGTGACGTCACCCATGTGACTGCTTGCGTTATTGTGTAATCTAAAACCTTTTTTTTCAGTATGCATCCGGCATTCGCCGAGCAATGTTTTGATTTAGTTAAAAAATAAATATTTGAACTTCTGTTTTTCAAAGTCATTATTGATAATTTCTGTCTTCAATTTAAATATCGCGTAGATATTTCGGCCCATAATTTTATTATGTTACGTTGAAAAGAATTCCATTTTTATACATGATCGAGAAATCGAATTCGGAATTATTCAAATAAAAACGAAACGTAACAATTGCCTATATTCATATTTTTAGTTTCCTTCACTTTTTCTGAGATTTGAGACCTTTTATTATTTATTTTATTTACTTTAGTTCAATAGTATATCATGGCATAGTGTATAATGGTTTTTTGCACTCCTATTTCATTCCCAATAAGTATAAACTTTAAAGTTATTTTCTTAATAGGTATGGCATCAGATTGGGAGGAGATATGTTAATTACTCAAATTTTAAGAAGGGGTTCAATTTTTCTAATTTCATTCTGATCTTTTAAAATCAAATATTTGAATTTTCATTGTGTACATTTTGATGTCAATGATAATTATTGATGATGCCTTTCTTGGGTATTGTGAAATTTAAAATCTTTCTCCAAATTTTATTTGCTGTGCCTTCTTTTTTAAAACAGCACTTTTTGATCACATCGAAAAATGTTTAAAAAAAACAATAAAAAGGAGGAAAATTACATACAGTGTTATCAATTACAGTAGAACGTTGAAAATAATATGAAAAATTAACGAGACGAGTTGCTCCACAACCAAATCCATTTTCAAGCTCTTCTACTTTATTCTGAAACAGTACGAGATCAATAAGAGAATTAAATACACATAAATTGTTAAAGTGAAGGACAATGCATGAGAAATAATCAATTGCTACCTAATTTGACAGTCTTGGGAATGATATTTAATGAATTTTTCCATCGATACAATGTTTTTTTCTAACGAGAAATTTTTCAAAAAATTTAAAAAGCTAACACGTTGTTGCAAAATAGATGAGGTTGTGTGGTTATATATTCAAATTTCTCTGATCCACACAGACTTCCATCTATCTTTGATGTATGATAAATACGGGGTTTCGGCCTAGACATTAAGATTTATCAAGTGGTTCAGTTAAATTTATGTTATAAATTTTTAAGAGTGTTTTGAAGGTTTAGTAAAAGTAAGAAACGAAAAATTTTAAGGTAAAATAAAAAATATATATAAATATTTTAACTCTTGAATTTCTTATTTGTTTTAAAATTATGTAATAATTATTTTCTTATTTATATTACTTAAAAAATATTAAAATGGAAATTTTTTATAAGTTTTCTCAGGTTGGGAATTTTAGATTTTCGTTGCAATCTGAAAATTTTAATAAAAGAGATCTCGATTATAGAGTTTACTCGACTCTGTTATTCGGAAAGAAATTTCCTGAATAATTTCAAATTTGTTTTATAACAGAGCTAAAAACAAAGCTCGTTATTCTTCTAATTTCTAGGTCTTTTCTGCTCAAATATTAACGCTTTTAGAAGCACTGATGTGGAATTGAATTGGCACCTGTACCTCCTATCAATGCATATTAGCTTTTTTTTTCTAGATGTAATTGAAAGTATATACAAATAAAAAAGCATTATTTCTATGTTTTTAATTAAAAGTTATTTCATTATTATATTTCATATTTTAATAAATAATCAATTAATTATGCAAAAACTATAAATATGCTAAGAATTTGCTCAATTTGACCAACTAAATAGTAACATTAAAGTGATAATACGAAAAATTGAAAATTCATTTTCGAAACTTCTGTAAAGGATTGAATTTCCTTACTATTTTATTCTTTGATATTTTAATATTTATTAAAATTGCTGAGTTAGCCTAAAAGCAAAATTCATAACAAAAACCTATGAAAAAATAGAATATTCTATAACACATAAAATTTTTCTTCATCATCGTTTCGTCCTAATTTGGTATTGAATAACCCTTCGTGTAGATAAGATCTCCTTCTCTCGCTAGCACAATAGGAACTCGTGGAGTTTATAGTTTGTTTCCACTTACTATTTATATTGAACATTAATAATTTTGAAACAATTGACTTTTCAAAACAAAATGATTCATTTGTTCCCATCCATCTATATTACTAAATTTCATTGAACTAGAATTTTCAAAAAACATTACTTTTCGGAAATTACGATTGTAAGAAATACGAATTGCAATCCATCTTATACATTCACTCCTTAGCAAATACGATTATTATGAAAATGGTCACGACTTTCTATAAACAACTTAAAAACGATATTTATTAATAATCCTTAAGCAGTTTCTATAAAGGAAGCTGGTAACTTATGAAAGAAAAGGTATAATCTAAAATTTTAATCTTAGTTAATAACAATTTTGAAAAAGAATTTTATGACAAGTTTAGATACTCAAAATAACCAGAATTCATTTCATCGCTCGAACGAAATTGTGTATAGCGCAGAACATAGTGTAAGATCAACTCCTGACATTATGAATGTTTGTTCAATGTTCATAACTGAAGACCTCTTTGAAATTTACTGACTCAGAATTCTTTGCTTTATTGTAAAAGCTTTGTTTAACTTATTTCAGTGTGCTAAAATATCATCTATTTTGAGATCTTTGGTTATACTTTTGTTTCTAATATAATATGGAGCGTTTGTAATATATCTAAGCATATTTTGTTGGAAAGTTATTAGTTTTCGTTAATTTGCTTTTCTAATATTGTTCCATACTGGAATGCATAGGCTATAATAGGTCTTATCATTGAGATACAGAGTTTAAATTTTAATGATAGCTTTGATTGCTTTAGTATAATTTCTTTTATGCTACCATATGCTTGAATGGCTTTGGTGATAACTTGATTAATGTGGTTAGTCCATGCAAAATTATTATTCATAGTTAATTTTAGATACTTGACTGTATTTACTTGCGGTATTTCCTCTTACGGAACAAGGATAATTTTTTATTATTTCTATGCTTGATTTTGTTTCTCTTTCTCCTTTTAAATATTATTAGTTATGATTTTTCTTCATTGATTGCAACTCTCCAATTAATGCACCAATTTTCAGTTTCATTTAATGCTATTTGTATTTTATGAATTGCATAATTGGGACTGCTTGATTCAGTCAGGATTGCTGTGACGTCTGCATAAAAAACTATTTTAGCTATTAATTAAAACTATATTGTCTTCTTTTGTTGAGAAGTCGTGAGTATAAAAAAGATATAAGATAGGGATGAGGATACTTCCTTGCCGTACCCCTACTTTTATGCTTAAGGTGAGTGATGTTTCAATGTTATGAGAGACTAGAAAAAATCTTTTATTTAAGAATAGATTATTAAGATGTCTGGATTAATCTGTTAAGTTGTAATAGTTTATGTTTTAAAAGCCTATATGCCAAACGTGATGGAATGCCTTTGAGACGTCAAACATTCGTACGGCTGTATAAAGGTTTTTAAGTAAATTCTGTTTGATACTTTCGGTCATTCTGAGTAGTTGTTTGACTCAAGAAAGCTGTTTTCTAAATTAATATTGCTGAATAGGTTGTAGTTCGAGATATATATTTTCATTCTATTGTAGATAATTTTTTCTTGAGTGTCCCCACACTTAAGAAAATATGCGAAAAAGCAGGCTTATAGATCGATAATTTTCTGCAATTATTGGATTTTTCCAGGCTTGAGAAATAGGATTATTGTAGCAATTTACCAGATGGTGGGAAAATAGGATATTTTGGGACAATTATTCTAAATCTTAACTTTTTTATTTAGGAAATATCTTGGTATATTTTTTATCATGTAAATAGTAACTTTGTCAGCTCCTGAGGCCTTTTCTGTTAAAGACTTTTAATTATTGAGGTTATTTCTTCTATGCTATTAGTTCTATATTTGAGCTAGGAACATTGTTTTCGATAAAATGTTTTACATTTTCTTCTACTTCTTTGGTGATTATTTTCTTTATATTAGTATTTGGTCAGAATTGGAAATGTTGTAGAGTAGATTTCCAGTTTTCTCCGTTTGTATAAGATTGACCGTTTTGACCTTCGAGATTGTGACTTCTGCTTTTATCATGCATTGGGCTTCTGCTTAAGTTGTTTAGGCAATGTCCAAACATCATTGTTATTTGAGTTTATGTTTTTTGATTTTTCTGCCCAGACGTTGTTTCCGTATTCCACACAATCCTTTTCAATTTGTTTATTGATTTTGTTGACTAATTGCTTAAAATATGGATTTAAGGTTTTTTGATATTGTTTTCTTAGTCTATTTCTTTCTTTTATGTATTTCCTGATATTCTGGGAAGTTTTATATTATTTTTGTGATATTTTATTTTAATTGTTGTTTTATCTTTTGCCTTTATTATATTTTAATTTAGATTTTAAATTTCTCTTAAGATTTTTTTATTTGGCATTTGTTGTCTCGTTTCTTTATAATTTTGTTCAAGGATTTCTTCTTTTGCTGTATTATTGTTTTCTGAATTTACTTTTTGTTGTAAGATATTATAATAAAGAAGAAAATTTGTTATTTTTCTTCATTGTTTTTGTTGATACTTATGCAGCTTACATATCATCAGAAGTAAGGTCAATTATTGTTGTTGCTAAGAGTGGAAGTTTTTGATATTTGTGAGGAATATATCCAAAATATCTCCATTTTCTTGCTGTCTTAGTGGGTGGGCCCTATTATTCCAATAATTTTGTATTTTTGCTAAAGAGCAATATTTAAGAGAGTTCTTCCGTTTTGATTAGTGGTTCTACATCCCCAATGTGTATGCTTGGTATTTAAGTCCATGACTACAGTTGCATGCATGTTAAATTTGTGTTAAATTTCTGAGTGAAAAATTTCCGCAAAAGTCTTTGGATAAACAAGGTTTTTAGGTCCATTATATAGGCTAGTGAGCCTTTTATTTTAAAATTGTAGTAGCGATTTGCAACTATCGATGTTTTTTAAAGCCTCTGCTATTGACATTACTGCACTGTGTAGATTGGTAAAAGCGTTTAATTTCAATGGCAGTACACCCTCCTTTATGGTGGGCTCTGTCAGTCCTGTAAAAGTTGCAATTTGGAGTGTTGAATTTGATTGAAGGTTTTAGATGAGTTTCTATAAGCAGGATGATGTCGATATTTTGTTGACCCAGAAAATTTATTAATTCTGCTTGGTTTTTCTAAAATTCTATGAGCATTCAATGTTGCTATTTGTATAGAGGAGTAATTGAGCTTACAACTATTCAAGTTTCATGTGGCAGCTGTTGAAGTATGTGAAAATTAGCTATTGCGTTATAGAATTTTTTCTGTTGTTCTGTCAGTTAAATATGCCTGAGTTTTTACGTATTAACTTTCGTAGTTCACTGTAAATATTTTTTGCCTGATTTATTGTTTCTTTGGTTTTTATTTATAGTTTCATTTTTATTACTGAGCTGCTTGTATACGTTATATGGGGATAAGGACTTAGTACTACTTTGCTTGTTATATGTTCCACTGGTACTGTACTATGTATAGAATTTGGAAATTTTATGCAGCTTCTAAAGCTTACTAGGTGATCTTCACCACAGTTAAAGCATTTGGCTGGGAAGGATGCAGATTTTATACAGACAAAGTTATGGTGATCACCTGCACATTTTCTCATTTAAAGGCGTGATGGCAAGATGTTTGGACATGATTGAAAACTTAGCATCGAAATCATTGTGTAACACCCTTTCGTCCTCTTTAGGTTTCTACTTTGATGGCCAGGTTAACAAAGTGATATAGACTAAAAATCTCTCTTTTGATTTGTCATTTATGGGGAACGTTACGATGTACAGTGGTTGATTAATTGTATCTCCGTTGACTTTCTTTGACATTTTTGTGATATTAGATGATATGAATCCTTCATGTATTAATTTTAGGGTTATTTCTTCTTATGCATAAATTGGTGGTAAATTTCGAATGACCGTTTTTTTTTTAGATTTTTTCCTCTGGTAGGATAAAAAGTACGATGCGATAATTTCGTTTCGTCTAATTTTTGTCATTTGGCTATCCGAACTTTTTAATTTTTTTTTTATTTATGAATGTATTTTTCAATTAATGCTTCCATTTTTACCATTATATTTTACTGAAAAAACAAGCTACTGCAATTAGCCATTTATAATATATTCCTTTGAACCAGATTGTGATCATTTAAAGGGAATCAAAATAAATTAAATGTCCTAAGCTGCTTTGATGTTATGTGAACTTAATAGGGACGGACTATGCAATACAGCATATCATAGTTTAATTCAGATGCACAGAATCAGACTCTTCCATCTAAATTAAACTAGAAATAGGGAAAATAACATTATATTTCTTGCTAAAAGCAAGGCTGCTTGTAATAAGTGCGAAAATAAATTTAAATGATTTTAACTTCACTTTTTAACGGAAAATTACAAGCAAATTTAGTACGTTTGTAACAAATTATTTTATTTAAACTTTTAGTCGTTGCATCGTAAGCGATTTTTTTAATAAAGACATAAATATTTTAATTAGAAATTATTATAGAATGTACTGTTTTCCATATGAATAAATTGATACTCTTAGGAATATCCATTAACGTTTGTATTCCTTTCAATTTCTTCTTTTAATAAATAAGTAATATGTTTATACGCTTAATTTAATTGAATGTCAGAATAATGCGGGAAATTAATTTTCGCAGTGATTATCTTTTTCAAATCGAAAAGAGAAAATTTTTCTTTTTAAGCCTGTTATTTTCTCTATTAATTAGATATGGGTTGAGAGATTAATCTAACTGATAGAGATTTTCTCTATCAACTATATTGAACTACATCACAATATATATCATCTATCAATTCCAGGCTGGGAAGAGGTATATTCTTTTTTTTTTTTGAAGGAAAACTTTGTTTATTTTAAAGTGTATATTTTATCACATAGCAGGTTGTATCTCAATGAAGTTTCATATGAGGTTTCCAGCAATAATGCCACTTACCTCATTTTTAAATAATTGTTTTCAACATAACAATTTCTACTAAATATTTCGATTATAAAAAATAATCGGTAAGCTGTTTTGTTAATATTAAGTTGAAATTCAAAAATTAATATATTACTTTAATTAACTTTGGTGTTAAGAAAATTAGTAACACAAAATTGTTCAGGAAGTAAAGAATCGAAAATTGTCTCGATAAGAAGTAACAATAAAAAAGAAATTTATATATAGTATCTACTACAGTTGTGTATTGCAAATAGCTTGGCGAATTAGACAAATTACCAAATTTACCGTCCAGTCCAACTTCAAGATGTTGGCGTCTATTGTTACTCCTGAAAACCCGATAATTAAGCAGACAGAAAAATGTTACAGCAAGGGAGATACATAAAGTGTGCAACTGAATCACAGTGCATGAAGTAATTAATTAACAACTCAAATTGATTTGCAGTGAAATAATGTTTGTTCAAATTTCTTTTTGAAACAAATTTTTTAATTAATGTGAAACATTTTTAAAGTATTTGAATAGCAAATTTGTCATGAAAAATGTGTGTGGTCATCAACCATGGGCTTAGAATTTTAGTTTTTCAGCTTTCAATAATACATACTTGTGTCTTAACATTTATCAAGCATATCATTAGCTCTTTTTTCATTTATTTCCTTTAAGAAGTGAAGAAGTGAGAAAAAAAAGAAAGATGCTAAAATCTTTCATAAAATATGAATATGAATCTTATTCTAAAATCTTTTATTTGTGTTAAAATTATAAAACATTTTTTTATCATTTTCATTTTCTTATTTACACTTCTCTTCTTCTTCTTAATGGCTTGAACGATACTGGACACCTCTGCTTGATAACATTTTGTGTCATTGCCTCAAGCCTATGAACACTTAATTCCAATAAATTGGGTCACCAACATTATTTATAATGTCAGACAAACCCTTTATGGAGCTAAGGTATAACTCTTTAGTATTGATGATCCCTAAAGTATTAAAACTAATGGAGGCTAGAGCATCACACTCAAAAATGATGTGATGTGCCGACTCATCATCCTTAGACCTTTCCTACAATTAGTGTCTTGAACGATTTCCATAGTATGGAGATGTTTCCTGAAATACTAGTGTCCAGTGATGAAACCTACGATGTACGTATTTTCGCCCTAGAACAACTAAGAATTTCAGAGGCTAACATTCACCGATGATCTAGTGTTCATATATTTGGCGTGCTTTTGACAAGAAGTGTTAAACCAATATTTATTTATCTTCTGCTTTTCTCACTTGAGTAGGATATTCTTTATGGTCTTCATGTTGAGGCCACAAAAAGGTTCCGCACCAACGGGGTTAGAAGACGAACCTGATTTGCCAGTTCATCTGCCTTTTCATTACCTTCAATCCCCATGTGTACACAAAGGATTTATCATCACTTGGTGAAGACTCAGGCGCTTCACCCTGCTCAACATGGCTTCAGGCCGGGCAGTTCGTGCGACACGGCGCACGTGTGTCTTCACGACACAATTAGATATTTCCAGGAGCAAGGAAAGTACGTGAGTCTAATTTCATTGGATGTCCAGGGGGCTTTTGACAGCGTGTGGAGACCAGGTGTTATGTTCCTCCTCGGTCAGGCACGATGTCCACATAATGTATATATGTTGGTGAAGTCCTATCTGGAAAACAGGAAAATAATGTATACTGGCACGGGTGAAAACCTAGTTTTCGAATCCAGCAGAGGTGTACCGCAGGGGTCATGTAGTGGACCACTATTCTGGAACATTGTTGCAAACAGCGCATTGCGACTGGACATGCCGGATGATACGAGGTTGATAGCCTTCGCTGACGACATGCTGCTGGTCGCAGCTGGTGACTCAAGAGCAAGGCTCGAGGCAAATGCGGGAGTAGCCCTCAATACAATCAGCAAATGGGGTAAGACATATAAGCTGGTATTCAACCCGAATAAGATGGTGGCCCTCACGGTCACCAGACGGCGCAAATTAAAGCGACCGCCTGTATTCAGATGGGACGGAACTTCCATAAAGTCTGTGCAGGAGCTGAAATTCCTGGGCGTAAAATATGATGGCGCACTCACCTTCAATTCCCATCTTAAGGAGGTGAGGCAAAATATTGTGAATGTCACAATGGCACTCCAACGTATGGCGAGGGTTCTGTTCGGGCGTGAGCCTGGGCTACTCAAACGCCTCTATAGGAGTGGAACCGAAAGAATGGCTCTCTTTGGTGTAGGTGCATGGGGACACAGATTGGAATGCAAGACCTTCTGTGATCACCTACAAAGTGTGCAAAGACCGGCACTAGTGGCAATAACTAGATGTTACAGGACTGTTTCTACTGCTGCTGTGCAAGTCTTGGCGGGTGTCCTACCGCTAGACATTAAGGCAGGCATGGAATATGCAAAGCTTATGGTATTGGTAGAGCGCAGGCCACATATCTTTTATGGGACAAACCTGCGGCCAGAAGATGTTGAGCAGAGGATCGACATCTTAAAGTGTCATCCAGCGGACAGGTGCAGTGTGCCTTTCGACAGTGAAAAGCCGACTGGTGAGGGTCTGGAGATATACACTGACGGATCCGGCATTGATGGTAAAATTGGTTTAGGGTTCACCATCTACTACTTTGGGCATGAGATTGTTACCTATGGGGCTAGGCTCGGTGACGATAACTCCGTCTTTCAGGCGGAAATGTCGGCGCTGGGAAAGGCTCTAGAATGGCTCAAAAGTAGTCAGGACGACAGCACTTGTCATATATACAGTGACTCGTTGTCCTCCCTTTACTCGCTGGCCGATCCGAATAACCAAAACATCTTGGTTAATAAAGTCAAGGACTCTTATCGGGAGGTGATTTGCCGAAGGGAGGTATTCCTGCATTATGTACGTGCTCATGCAGGCACTTTCGGTAACGAAAGAGCCGATGAACTGGCCAAGGAGGCTGCGGACTTACCAGAGCCAACGCTGGACCTGTCACGTCCAAGGTCACACCTTCTCAAGGTGTTGCATAAAGAAGCACTGCGTGTATGGCAGCAGAGATGGGAGAATGAAGTAGTAGGCCGCCAGACCTACAGACTCTTTCAAACAGTGACTGAAAAGAGAGTTTTCGGTAATGCCATTATAGCCCAGATAGCGACTGGACACGGACGTGTACCGGAGTATCTTCATAAACGAGGGTACCCGATTAGTGAGTTATGTCGCTCGTGCAATGTGGTTGGAGATTGCCTCCACTTCGTGCTGTCTCGTACCAGGACCTCGGAAGAAAGGAGCAAGCTGGTGTACGATAACGATTGCTTGAGTACCATCTTGGACCGGCGCAACTGGTCGTTCCTTAAAAGGATCATGTCCATTGTGTCGGATGACATTCCAATGATGGAATACCAGCGAGCCACCGACGATGGTCCGGTCGAGAACTGGGAAATAGAGGAATAGTATAGGAACTGACGGTAAATAGGAATTGATGGAAAACAAACGTTCTATATTGAGAGAGTTCGAATTATATATAAATGAGAGAGTTCAAAACAAATCTTATGAGAGAGTTCAATTTGCCATGAAAAGTGAGTGGGTGCCGACGAGTTTACTCGTCTCATCAAGGTATGGTTCGCTGGCTCGTCTACCGAGGCAGGTGGCGGCTGCCGGGTGGTAGACTGGAGTCGATACTTTTCGGGTGTCTTGGTACTTGAAATTAGTTATAGAAGCCTCGGCTTCTGGCACTAAGCCTCGACCACTCGATCCCCTTCTGTCCCTTCTGTCCTGGCACGCAAAAAAGGAAAACCGTTTTAATGGTTGCTAGTACTTTAGAAGGTTTCTACATTCCAGGACAATCCTAGATTTGACTTAGAAGAATTAATAGCCTTTAAGTCAGCTTGACTGTCACTACAAATTATAATCCGCTTCCCATGGTAGTCCTTTCTAATATTTAATAACAGACAATCAATAATGGCAAGAACTTTAGCTTGGAATACTGTGGCATACTTCCCAAGGCCCCTAAAGAAGCGGACACTTGGTGATAACCCATGCAGTCCAAGTCTAGAGAGGTTATCCTTTCTAGATCTACCCGTAAACAAGATGAGATCATAGTTACACAAACTGATCGTGTTTTCATTACATTCATCCATGGTTAGAAAAGCAACCTCAAAAGGTCTGTCGAACAGGACTTTTCTAAAGTGTCAGAAGGCATCATAAGAATAGGACCCTTTATAATTTTGGAGATTCTGGAGTGACCTATAGCCAAAGGCTTGTCATACCATTGCTTTTGCAACATCATTCTATATGTAGTCATTCTTGCAGTACTGCAAATGAAGATGTCCAGAGGAGTCAGATCTAAAATATTCTCTAGGGCTCTGGTGGATGAAGAGGACGTAACTCCTGTGATACACAGGCAGACTAGTCTGCAGATTTCCTAGCCTGTTCTTCACAGTTACCTATTCCACCTTGCACTACTAGATAATAGAGGCATGTGTAATAATAGGTCTGATAATAGCAGTGTACATCCAAAACATTAGTTTCATTGGAGACCCCAGTTTTTACCAAGCATTCTTCTACATGTCATTATACAACACTTAGCTTGGTTAATCTTGAACTCAACATGCTTATTCAAGAGTTTTTGGTCAAGAAATAGGTCTAAAAATTTCACCTCAGTCGCAACATTGATGGGAATGCCAAAAAGTTTAAGGATAGTAAAACCTTCCCATTTCCTTTTGCGTGTAAAAGGTACAAGATTGATCTACTGAGGATTTACCGTCAGATGCCACTCTTTGCACCACTTACTAACATAATTTATGGCACTTTGCATTAGAAGAGAAGTTATGTTGAAATCTTTACCAAGGATAAGGCTGACAAAGTCATCCGCATATCCTTGAGTGTAGTAGCCTATATCATTAAGATATTTAATGAGACTATTAACTACTAGGTTTCAAAGTAAAGGCTACAAGACACCTCCTTGTAGACAGCATCTAGTAGTCTTCTTTTCAAGTGATTCATCAAAGATGTTCATTTGAATAACTCTGTCCGTGAGTAGGATCTCAATATATTTAACAAGAATACAATTGATCCATGTAGCTCGTAGACATTTAACTATGGATAGATGCGAAGTATTATCAAAAGCTTCTTGTATGTTTAGGAAAGCAGCTAAGGCTATTTCCTTCCTATCCAAAGAGTCTTCAATATTGGAGACATGCTGATGTAAAGCTGTCTCAGTAGATTTACCAGGTTGATAACCAAATTGGAGGTCATGCAAGGGACAATTACTACATAAGTAATCCCTAGCAAGCATATCAATAATTTTTTCCATAATCTTCAGGAAGAAAGAGGAAAGGCTAATTGATCTGAAGGACTTAGCCTGGTCATAGGAACCTTACCCAGGTTAGGAATGAAAACAATCCTAGTCATCTGCCAAAGCTTTGGAATATATACCATGGCTAGGCTAGCTCTATATGTTCCAGTCAGCACCGCAATAATAAACTCATTGGTCTTTTGGATCATGATGGGCATTATTTCATCAGAACCAGGACTCTTGAGTGGTTTAAAGGTGGAAATGGCCCACCTAACATTATTATAACTGATGATATTCTTAACATAAGTCCAGTGATTCCTATTGACTCTAATTAAAGAGCTAATGAAGTGCTGACCATCATTACTGTTAATATCTCTAGCTCTTGGAAAATGCGTTTTGGCCAAAACTTCCATAATTGCTTTCCCAGTATTAGCAAAGCTACAATCCTCGTCCTTTAAGGTGCAAACCAATATAGGTTCATCTCTTCTGAGGGTTACTTAGAGTCTAGCTCCCTCAGAGATAGAATTTATCTCTTCACAGAACTTCCTCCAGGATTCAGTTTTGTTTTTTCTAACATTCTTGTTATAATTCGTTAAGGCCGTATTATAAATGTCCCATTCACCATATTTCTTAGCTCTATTGAAGGGTTTCCTGACATTTTCCCTTTCAGCAGCCAAAGAGTCATTCCACTAAACACATTGGGGTTTGCATCTCTTTGTTCAAACAGGGCAATTGTTGTTAAAAGATTCTAGAATATTCCATTTGCAGACATTCTTCTGTGATTTTTAGATCATGATTATCTCTAATAGGATTGGACCCCAACTCAGTAAGCCCCACAAGTTCCTTCTGAAACTTTTTCCAGTTGGTCATCATGGGGTCTCTGAACCTTCGATCAACATTTATATTAGAGATAAGCTCAAAGTGGATACTCTGATGGTCTGAACCAGACGGTTTACCATCCACAATCCAACTCTTGATATTATTACTAATGAACTGAGTAGCGACTGTGATATCGATCCTTTCAGCTCTATTAGAAGTAATAAAAGTTGGTTCATTGCCCCTATTTAGAACATCTAAATTATTATTTAGGATAAATTCTGAAAGGCACTTACCCCTTTTGTTTGTATCTGTACTTCCCCAGACATCTGTATGGGTATTGCAGTCTAATCCCAGGATTGTCTGCAAGTTATTCTCTGCACAAAAACGAAGAAGTTTATGCAGAATTTCATCAGGTGGAGATTTCTCTTCATAGGGCAGGTATATGGAGCTCAAAACAACTTCCCAAACTCCACTCCCCATGTCGAGTTTAACTTTCACAGCTGTTAGGTCTCTATTGATAAATTCAAAAAGAGGTAAAACCTCAATATCTTTATCAACAAGTATGCAGGTTATAGCATTACTACTTAAATCACAAATTAACTTACCTTAAACACCTTTAAGGCCATCGATTCTACTCTTGACAAGCCAATGTTCTTGAATCAAAGCCCCTGTTTTCAACTTACATGATAGGAAATTAGGGGCAAAGCCCTCATCATTCCTTGTAATTTTTTCCCTTATCAGAAACTCCAAGTCAACAGTTTGTTCTTCAGTCAAACGATTATCAGGTTGTCCTTCAGGAACTACAGCCATCTTGACTATAATGAGGGCTCTTCTGTAGGTTTCACCCCCAGGCCTGACCATCCTGGCTTTCTTAGACGCTGAGCCCTGCTCCATCCCAGAACTTTGTCTCTTTTCGCCTTTGTCCTTGAGTTTTTCAACCCAAGTTCTTTCATCAATCTTTCATTCCTTGGTCAGTCTTTTCTTCTGAGCACCGGAAAGCCTTTTCTTAAATTTGATCTTATCTAGAGAGGCAGTCCCAGTGGTTAAGTCATTCTAGCCATTTCAAGGTGTTAACGATTGAGAGGTCATTCCTACCCCCCTCTTTGAAGGATCCATGCCTGTTCCCTCGCTACTTTTCTCCTGGGTTACATTGTCTTCTGGGGACTGGTCTACCTCAGGAGTTGTACCGGTGAAAACAGTAAGATTTTTATTTTTCCCCACCATTGAAGAGAAAGAAAAAAATCTCAGGAAAAACAAAAGTCCGGCCAGTATTGCCTAAGATGCTGGGTAAAGCAGAATATTCTAGAAGTTTGCCAGGAAACTAAAGGCTCTGTTTAGATACTGTAACCGCAGTACCATTCACCCTAGGTACGGATCGCATAACACCTGGGTTACGAGAGTTGGTTCGTGGCTCCTTATTTTGTATTCAAAGATATCCCACTGCAGGACGTCCGGTTATCATCTGCCGACGCGCTTGGTAGCCACTCTAGCCCCAGGTACACTACTTAACAAAATCATAATTTAAATATTTTACTTTTAGGTATATTCTCTGGCTCTTGATTCGTTTCAGAGTTCTGATGACGTGACAGGGAGTACCTTCCGTTTTTTAAAGAAAACTCTGAATACTTTCAAATTTGCACATTACGGAAAAAAAAGATTTTTTATTGTTCTTATTTTTGGTTCCTTTTTCTGCCCGAAAATAAAAGTAAATTGTAGAAGCATTAATGACGAAGTGAATAACACGCAAATGCGTTATAAAATGTTTTTCTGAAAAATTTTATTGTAAGTTTCTACAAATAAGAAAATGTGTAAGTTTAATAACTTTTTGTTTCTAGCTATTTTCTTAGTATATATCGTGTCAAATAAAGAACAATCAAATAATTAAACGAAGTGAGCAAATTACTCTGTAATTTTACTGATTTTGAACAGTTAAGTTACTATTGATGTTTCTACATTAAGACGAAGGAATTGATATTTTTATATTTAAAGCTTCTATCAGTGCTTAGTATTCATTCATTTTTAATACTACTACTTCCGATTTAAAATTTTTTGTGCATATTTATGAAAGTATTATCAAGTTAATAAGAAAGATTCGTTCATTTTGAAAAGGCTACGTTTTAAGGAAGAGAACGTATAATCATGAAAGTTGTAACAGGAAAGAAACCAAACTCACCAAGATTTTACACCCTCTATAAATGTTCATTGTGGACATCATCTTAGGGACACAAGACATATACAAACGCAATGAAGAATTACCTTTTATTTGAGTAATAGTCCTACATTTAATAGCTACTTTTTCATAATGAGTAATTTATTCACGCCATCTCTATATAATATTAGCTTTCAAGAAAATTATTTACATCAACATCTATCAATAACAATTAAAAATAACGCATTCCATAGGACTGAAATTTTCTAATAAAGCGATTTCTATAAAATACTATGGGTAAACAGTGTGAAAATAGTGTTATTCTTTGTTAATTGCAATTTAATTAAGTGACACTCCTAAGTCAATTATATTTTTAACAAAGAGGAAAATAATTTTTGAAACAACTTGAATATCATGAACAGTTACGTTACGTTAAATCTTTCATTTTTAATAACATAAAAGCACAATTAACAACTTAGTCTAATGAAAAAGCCATTAAGCGTTACACTCAACTCAGGGACACCGTTAAAATTATGTGATAACAATCCTGATCTTTGTTTCAAAACATGATCCACTCCACGTCTTTGGAATCACCTCGGTTTTTCGATTTTGTGAGATGCGAATCTTGAACTTTAGATCTGTATCCTAGCAGAGTTCCGGTGAGCTAAGTAGGTATTAAATTTTTCATATAAAATCAAAATGAATCATTCGGTATATAATATTAAAATTAATTATTATTATTTTTATTTCCTTCTATTCATCACCATGAGATAGAAATAAGGAAATATTTAGCGATAACGAAAAAGAAACTTACGAATAAGATTTCATAGATAATTTACATTAAACATTTCTCTCACGACACAAAATATAGTTTTGCCTGAGTTTCACGAGATGAATAAAAAATTGAAAAAACGGAAAATACAATTGTAAGAATTTGCCGATGAGAAAATGGTGATGGGATCTCTATTTTACTTCTACAAATGAAAATATTAATAAAAGACAAAATTAAACATAGAACATGAAATTTAAGTAATATCGTAAATGTAGTCTATAAATAACAGGAAATTATTATTAATTTTGTTCTCGTTTTTAAAAGAACAATATTTATTGTTCTTTTCTAATAGAAATTTGATTATAACTAAAGAGATCGTATTTAGATGCAATTAGAATCCGTTCTGTCAACTGGAATTTGATTATTCGATGTGGGTACTGAATTTGGCAGGAACCACACTTCACAGAAATCTATAAATTTAATCATTTTATAGTTGGTCAACATGTTATCTACAAAATAAATTTTGTTGTAATATCTCTTTCCTTTTTTAGTGTTGCAATTTGGGTAAACAACATCTATAAATATCTATATCTATCCATCTATCTATCTATCTATCTATCTATCTATCTATATATATATATATATATATATATATATATATATATATATATATATATATATATATATATAAATTGAATACACACTTCTTTTACGCAATTATCATATAATTCAATTTTACATTTAGCTGTGAGCCTTATAAGTTATTTCAAAAATGGAAATTATTTAACATAAAAATTTTTTAATTATTTTATATGAATGAATTTCAAGAAATCTTTTTTTTCCTGCAAGTCATTTGTAAAATATTTTCAGAGGGAAAATAGTCATCAAATTGGGGGCAACCGAGACATTTATTTCCTTCCTTGAAATGATAGGAAAATTTTAGAATAATATATTTTTAGCACCAGATATAGCACCACAATTTAGAAATTTTAATCTAATTGTGTTTCTGGCTTTTTGGAAAATTAAAGAATTAAAGAATGTTTTATTTCTGGCATTAGAGTGGAGCACTACTAAGGGTGCATTTCTTCAACTGCCAATGCTTAATCATAACTCTGAGATGTGCCACTTGGCACGCAGATGTATAAAGTACATTTTAAAGCACATCACTAGAGAATGTCCCAATGACTGTTTTTTTTTGTCATTAACGGTCATTTTTTGCACACGAGGGCTAATTAGACCGGGACTTACGGTTTTAAAGTGGAATCGGAACCACTTAAAACATCCATGCCCAAGGTGGGATTCGAACCCACGAACTGTTGAAACGAAGGCAAGAGCGCTAACCATTCGGCTGCCAGCTCGGCGTCCCAATCACTGAGTAGAACACACAACGTGCGTTTTTTAAACTCCAGGGCAGTCACGCAGCTAATTATAAAGGATGTTCACGGTTTCTTAAACCTGAAGTGAAAATTCAAATTAATGTTTGCGCTTTCATTAAATTTTTAAATAATAATCACAGACTTCAAATCTCGTATGCTGAAGCTACGTTAAACACTAACTTATCACCTCTATCCTTCGAAATTCAACCTAAGGCTTCTTCGTCAGGTCCTGAAAAAGAATCTTCACAAGACATTGAGGTAATGAATGAAATTAAAATTTTCTTTAAAGGAATCCTCTTTAATCAAATACTACCAGAACTACAAACTATTAAGTACCCAAAGGATAAGTTTTTTAAACTCACTACCAATTTTCTAGCAGCCAAAATCTAAATAATAGTTACTGTTTATTTGTATTCTTTAAATTCTTCAGACGCAATATTCTCTACGGCTTTTGCCTAATATGTATTACTTTCCTTAACCTTATACTTTCTTAATTTTTGTATTGAATTCAACGTTTCAGATGAATGAGTAGATGCCTTTGGGCAGAAACTCAGCTATACAACAACAGAATTCTTTAAATAGTTATTTTGTAATTAAATTAATGCTATAAATTTTCCATTTATTAAAAACTTTAATTATTCGATTATAATTTTTAATAAAAAATTTTAACTAAATAAATATAACTGTTAAAATAAAATTTAACAGTTTGCTTTGGGCACTATTTTTAACAACCAGTCATATGTCATTTCAGTAATAGCTGCAATCAATTCTTCCTGCAACAGATCCAGATGAGGATCTTTGGAGCCAGGAACAAAAGCAACTGCTTTAGCCCAAGTGATTCCAAAAATCTCAGTATGAATTGGCTTTGAAATGCTATTTTAAAAATTACCAATAACATTTTCAACCAATGAAAATGCGGTGCATAAAATAAAATCAAAAGTGCTATTTTTAGATTAATGTTCTGATTTCGATACAAAATTACAGAGTTATTAGTCATTTCAAAGCCTATTTTTTAGTGTTTACCAATTTCTTTCGTTACTTAATAACAGATATTTTTAATGGTTGCACACTTTAATTATAGCACTTATTATATGTTATTAAAAGTTCTAATTTGGCACATCATTATAATCTACATTTAGATTTACCAAAAATTTCGTAAATCTTTTGCACTGTTATTTAACAACTGAAGTTGACTTAGAACATTCATTTTAATATGTTAAACTAAGCACCTGTTCCAAAAGCATCTACACATTCATATGAAGTGAGTCCTATAATTTGCATAACATAAATTACGAGGTGGGATTTAAAGTTATTAAAATTAGGCAAAAGACTTAGACACTAACGAGTCTGACGAAAAAAGGTCACAATTGATCTTACTTGATAGTTCCCAGGAGGAATATGAGCTTCAAAAAGATGCTGAAAGCTTCCAGCTGTGCTCTTGGATGCTTGTTTATATGATTTGACAATCAATTTTGATATATATTCCATTAAATTGTCAAATTTTAAATCTTGTGTAATAGTTTTATTCCATAAATAGAATGGTGCATTTCTAATTTTTCTAAGCCTTATCTTCTGTAAAATATATATATGAAAAATATCTGTATTTGATAATGCACACCAGTCAGAAGATGCATAGGTAATAATTGATCAAAATATGGAAATATATAGGAATCGCTTAAGTTTTAGACATAATTTAGAATGTGATTCAATGAGTGATTTAATTGTATGATAACAATTCCAAGTAGCAGAGATTTTAGATTTGATGTGATCAGACCGAGTGAGTCTTAAATTAATTTTAAGTCCAAGGTAGACAAAACTTTTTTAAAGTTTTCTGTTTTTTCCCAAAGATATATAGATGATGATTATCTTATGGTATATTTTCTAGGATGAATACGCTGCATAATTAATTTTTCTTTGAATTATAGGTGGCAACTTTCCAATTTGGGCTGTATTCTTCAAATTAAAAAATTTTATTTAAATGTTTTGATACTGCAAAGTTTGGATTTTTTGACCTGACAATAATTCCAGTGTCATCAGCATAAAAATCTTTGAGATTGAGAATATCATTATTGACTGGGAATTCTGCTGTAAAATACAAGTATAAAACAGGTGATAAAATAACTTCCCGTGAAAAACCAGCGCGTATCTATGTGTTAGTTGAAATTGAATTATTGGTTTTGATACAAAATTTCTTATTAGCAAGATAGCTGTTAATGATTTTAATAATACTATCAGGAACTCTCCAAAATGTTCTTATTTAAAAATAAATCCTTAATGCTAAAACTTGTCAAAGCCTTTGGTCTCATCTAATATTAGGGATGGGGAATGTTCTTTAATTTGAAAGCTTTTTCCAATGAATTCCCGAATTCTTTTGAGCTGTTTTGTAGTCGAAAGGTCTTGTCTGAAACAAAATTGCTGTATGGGCAGAAGATCTAGAAGTGGGTTAAATCTGTTATAAATTATTCTATAGAAAATTTTAGAAATGTTTGGAGCAGAAAATCATCTTCAATAGAGCGATGTTTTTATGATTTGTTAGGATCTTTAGCGGGCTTACGAAATAAGATAACTTGGTCTTCTTACCAGTGGTGTGGGAAATATTTTTGATTAAGACGCGTTACAGAGATTTGTAAGATGGTAAATATATTTTTCAGGAAGAAGAAATATCATGTAATTTGTAATATCATCTTGGCACGGTGCTCTGCGTTTTTTGAATTTGGTGATTATATTAATTACTTCTTCATAAGTGGTATTATCTGGAAGAGCAAAAGAAATAAAAAAATAGAATAATTATAAAAATTTAAGGAAAATTTACTTAGGTAATTCCTGGGTCTTTGCATTTTATAGTTTGATAAATAGAAAGATTGTACATTGTTTCTATCTTTATTTTCTTTAATACATATTTACAAAAATAAATAAGAATGTCTAAATAAAAAACAATATTGACCAATGTGCAAATTGTTGTGATTTAAAATAATTTTTTTCTTTCAATGATTTTTGTAACATTGCAGATCCCGAAAAATATGGAAGTAAAATTGGAATTCTAGGAGTAACGTTTTTGCTCTTTCTACTTCTCTCCACAATGTTCTCTGGGAGTAAAAGGGCGTGTCATTCCGCAAGGGCTTAACTCAGACCTCTAATACGAGCTATGTATTAGAGGTCTGGTTGCTCTGTCCTCTTATTTCCTCTTTCAGAACTCAGCTCAGATCATAATCCAGTCATGATCGAGTTTAACTTATATTTTTCTCTGAATAATACACCTAATTACATAACATGGACTGGATTAAATACAATCAAATTTTAAAAATAAACCTTTTCATACTACAATTCCCACACGGGAGACGAACTTGAAGCTGAAGCTATTTGCTTGGAGGCGGAGCTACTTGAGGCGCACCGCGAATCAGAGAAGCCAGATAGCCCCAGTCCCACTCTCCCTCTCCCTCGATATCTTCGAATTTTGAAGACGACTAGGAACAATCTCAGAAGAGATTATCAAAATAATAGTGATCCACAAATAAAAAGAGAATACAATAGAGCAAATCAGGAATTCAGAGCCAAGATTAGTGAATACAACAACACTCAATGGAGAGAAAAACTGCAATCTTTAACTACACACGACCGTTCCATTTGGAAGGCCGTCTGTATGTTTAAAAAAGAGCGCAACACTATCCGCCCATTCATGGCCCAAATAATATAGCATACACTGATAAAGAAAAAACAGAGGTAATCGCCGACATTTTTGAGAAACAATTCACTACACATGATCTACACGACCCACGCACTGAAAACCAAGTCGCTCAAACCATAATCAGATTTCTCTCCAGACCACACTCACAAGTTATTGAAAGCACAACTCCTCGGAGGTCATGGCAATAATAAAGAAAATGAAAGACCGAAAATCTCCAGGCATGGATGGCATTACCAATAAAATGATAAAAAAGACCACCTAAAAACCTATTCAAAATTACCTTGCTAATCAATCAGATTCTTAAACTTACTTATTTTCCCAAACTATGGAAAATCGCATCGGTTGTCCCCATCCCTAAATCTAGGACAGGAAATTACCTGCCATCTTAATATAGACCTATCAGTCTACTGCCCTATCTCAGCAAAATTGCAGAAGGCATAATGCTTAATAGATTAGATAAAATACTAAGTGAAAATAATATACTGATACCAGAACAACATGGTTTCAGACTACATCACTCTACTACTCATCAATTAATGAGATATCAATCAATCAATAAGAGCAGATGAAACTATTAAAAGCGGTTTTCAAATCAGAAAAAGCACTGGTGCAGTTTCTCTTGACATTGCCAAGGCCTTTGATCGAGTTTGGATGGGCGGGCTTGTGTTTAAACTCATACAGATCTGTCTTCCAGACCCACTCATCAGACTTATGATATCATATCTTCTGGGACGAAAGTTCCACGTTCGTATATAGGCACTACGTATTCCACAATAAGAACCATCTTAACAGGAGTGCCACCGGGGTCAAAACTGGGATCAAGACTATTTTTAATCTATATGAACGATATACCAAAACATCCACAAACATCACTGCATATGTTTTCAGATGATACAATGATATTAACACAACATAGGAAAATGTCAAACATCTCCAACGCACTAAACAAACACCTACAGCGTCTTGAGCTCTGGTTCAAAAAATTGAAAATTTTAGTTCACGAAAGTAAAAGTGTAGCAATCATATTTACCAAAAAAAATGCAATTACAGCTTAAAGAGTTACAATTAATGAAAAAATTATCCAATGGTCACCAACCTGCAAGTATTTAGATGTCACACTTGATAGAAAGATGACATGGCACCCCCACCTCAATACTATTATAGAAAAATTCAAGCAAAGAGCAACGGCACTATACCCACTCCTAAAATGGAGCTCTAATTTATCCCCAGAGAATAAAGTGCTTATTTAAAAAAAATATCTCAGACCACTGTTGTCCTATGCCTGTCCTGTCTGGGGTTATACCCATGACTCGAAAATCAAAAAACTAGAAACTCTGCAAAATAAAACCATCCAGCTAGCGGTGAAAGTGCCTTGCTACTACAGAAATGAAAAAATTAGAGAAGAAATTAAATTACCCATGATTCGGACATACTTTGCTAATATTATGTATAATATGTATAAAAACCTAGATAAAACCAAAAATCATTCAATAATTAATATTCCGTCCTATAATTAACCTCAGCACAAGCAATCGAAAACATCTCCGAGCTTTATTACAATATTCACAAAAGTTTCCTAACCAACCACCATGATAAACATGCATGAGAAGCTAAATTTAATATTATAATCAGGAATAAATAATTTTTATATATAACCTTTATCTATCCACTTAACCAGAATAATAACAAATATGAGGAAAAATATATATATAAATGGTTAAAATAAACGTTAAGTGTTTTGTATTTATCTATGCCTAATAAAAAAAATGTGTGAAAAATATTATAAAAAAGCAAGTGTTTTTTATATAGTTATGCTTGTTAAAAAGAATAAAAGAAAGAAAAAATGTGGAAAAATATATATATATATGTGTCAAGAAAACTTTCAATGTCTATAGACACTATCTGTAATTGTAAATAGTCTTATTAAACTTCTAACCTATCTTGAGAACTACTATCCTTGATGTAACTTTGTCATTTATGTAAATAGTCTATAATTTGCTCATGCATGTAGAAATGCATTCAATATGAAACTAATAATTATGGAAGAAAATAATTATATTTTAGAATTCTAAGCTCATATTTTATTACAATTCTTAATTTTAATGTCTAACTGTAAAATAAATTGAAAAAATCTATAAGCCCCACCCTTTATATTAACAGCATTATTTTAAGCCAATTAGTATCAGCCATAGTTCATTGCTAACTCTAGCTAGCGAAGAGGGTTGAGGATCGACGATCCAGGCACCTCAGAAACCAGCCAGTCGGCAACCACTCCATTTTCTCTTTGAAAATTTTGTATAGAAGCAATCACGTTTGTTTATGTTTGAATTTCAGTGAATTTGCTAATTTAGTTGTATTTTTGAAAGAAAATTATATATATATATATATATATATATATATATATATATATATATATATATATATATATATATATATATATATATATATATATATATATATATATATATATTATTAATATTATTATTATTATTTAAAATTGTCCTTGATTTGTGTTTATTTAGTTCATCTTTACAGTTTAAGTTCGTAATGTTTTTGAATTAAGAGTTTTTATGCTCTGAAATGTCTGTGAAGAATTTTTAATTTTTATGCTTCATGCGTAATGTACATAATCAGTGTTCGGATTACTATTTCGTGTATAATTTCCCCTCAGGGGGTTTACCTTCTTTAGGTAAATATGGGTGTCACAATCCCGAGGTACCCTAATAAACTGTCATCTTTTTTTCTTCTCTCCTCTCCTCTTCTGCTTTTTCTTCCTCTTCTACTGCATTCTAGTTGCCTCCTAAGAGGTTGAGGGCTTCCTTTGAGTAGCTATTGCCGCCCTGTTGCTATTAGCTTCTCTTAAGGACTAAATCACCCACGTGTTTTCCGTGCGTGAAGACCCGTGGCCCTGGAAATTAGGATCCTGATAATTGAGGCTCCCAGAGCCAATACATTTATTTTGGGCTCTGATTCAGATAAACGGGAGGTGTGTTGGGGTCCTCAGCGCATCAATCGGCTTCCATTGATCAATATATATTTTGTTATAAGAAGAACTGAGGGTAATTTTCATAATTTTCCCCCTTTCTTAATTAATAAGAGTCTTATTGGTACAGTTGGAAATGTCAAAAATGTTGGCAAGATGAAATCTGGTGATCTTTTAATTGAAGTTTTATCAATTGAACAGGCCAAAGTCATCCTAAGGCTAAAATGTCTTCGTAATATTGATGTGTTATAGTATCTCTTAATAGAAGGTTAAATTTTATACGGGGAGTAATTTCAGCAGATGATTTATTTAATGTTTCAGAGGAAGAAATTTTTTATAATCTTGTTGACTAAAGTACAATATGTGCAGCGCATTGCAATCAGAAGTGAGGGCAAAATTGTAAAAACAAAGCAACTTAAACAAAACAACAAAACAGCTTTGAATATAATTATATTAATATAATTATATTCAAGTTTGCACTTGTATATTACCTTAATCTATTAAAGCTGATTATCTAAATTGTAGTGTTCGACCCTACATTCCAATCCTATATATTGCTTTAAATGTTTGCGGTTTGGACATGCAAAAACTATTTCTTTTATTCTCATCATCGTGCAGACTGGCCTCATTACACTCAATTAGCTGTGATTACTGACAGCATGGCTGAAAGGAGAATATTAATGATGCTGTGCAAAAAGTAACTGATACACTTGTAGATACTTCCAAAAATACTATTCCCAATTGCTCCTCAATTCCACGCAAATATCATAAACCATGGTGGAACAATGAGTGCCAAGTGACATACAAGAAACAAAAAAAAAGGTTGTGGACTGTTTTTTGCAGGTGTCCTACCATAGAAAACCTCACAGATTTTAAAAAAGCTAAGGCTTTAGCTCGTCGAGTACGGCGAAATAGTTAAAAAGAATCTTGGATAAGATGTCTCCTCCATCACTTCATCAACTTCCAGCAAAGAGTTGTGAAAGAAAGGTACAGCAGTCAGTGGTTTCTATCAAAATTTCTCTATCCCAATATTACACACAGGAGCTGACACAGTTTCTTCTCAATATCCAATCTTTGGTTTCTCAATGCCAATCTTTTAGTTGAAACTTTTGCAAAGATATATCGAATGCTGATCCATCAGCACTAAAACATATTTGTGTTTACGTGCCGATGAAGGTTCAATCAGCCCGATAATATCCACGTTCACAGCTTCAAACGGTAAGTCTGGTCTAAGCACTGGAGAAATAGGAATTTTATCTGAAGACTTCTCAGGAGACCGTAATTGGCATTCTTTACATGATTTGCAGAAATTTAAAATATCATTTGACATATTCAGCCAGTAAAAACTTTATCGAATTCTTTCTTTTATTTTCTTTAATCCCATATGGTTTCCAAAAACAGATGCATGGGCCAAATCCATAACTTTCTGACGACGGAATTTCGGTAAAATTAACCGGTTTACAGTTTCATCGCAAACTCTCTTTGTGGAATAAAATATCATCTAAATCAAAATATTTACCCTTGCTACGTGGTAAAAAAGATCTCACTTCATCCAAAGAGGCGCATTCTTGTTGTTCTTTCTTAAATTTTAATGATTGGCTCTATTTACAATTTGTTTTGGCATCCAGCTCTTCCACATCATCAGAAATACCCGGATTCGTGGCGTCATTTGAACAGAGAGCCTCACCCATATTTTTGGCGTGTGATGATTCAGCAGTCTCATTATGATATTCAACTTCTTGCGACGCCAAAACAAAGCAGGTGGTAGACTTCTTGTTTTCTTCTAGCACTACATTTTCCAATAAATAAAAAACTTTCGTTGGTATTATACATTGCCCTTGGATTTTATTCGTAACAGCTGCAATTATTTCGATGGTTTTCGAGAAAATTTATTTATTTTCCGTTTTTAACTCTACTTGAAAGCTCATTTTTTTTAATTTGGCTTCTATCTTCTCTCCAAAAGCTCTGATTAAAATAACTCTTCCTTTTTCTGTTTTTGATTTTGGAATTAAGTCATTATTTATGACTGGAAGTTGGCATCCAGAGTCTACGAGAGCTTTAACTGGAGTATTATCCACGTAAATATCCACATATTGAAGAGTATTTATTTCAATTTCCGTTCTTTTTTTTTAATAATTGGGAGCGAATCTCTGCTGTTAGGACATCGATTTTCTTATTATTTGCTTTAAATCTACTTGGATATTCTCTCGCAAAATGTGAATCTCCACAAATATAACATTCTTTCACAGTTCTTTTTTCAAAATTTTCTTCTTTTCGAAAATTTTTAAATTTTTGTTGACTAACATACGGAGTATATTTTGACTTTGCCGAATATTTTTTTTTTCTTGTTCGTTAGAATTATATCTCTTGAAATATTCTTTGCGAGGAAATTCTTTCGGTTTGGCGCTAATATTTATTCTGACATTTTCATAATCATCCAATTTACTTGTTATTTCTTCTGGAGTCTTAAAATTTGACCAAACATCAATAAAATGTTCTTTAACTTCTAAGGGAACTTTACGTTTTATTTGATCGGTTATTATTAAATCACATAGCTCTTCAAATGTTTGTATTCTAAGTCCACTGATCCGTTCTAAGAAATAATTTTTCAATTCATGAGCAAAATCTCGCCAATTTATTTCTGATTTCTTATGGTGCTTCGTGAAGAATTGTCTAAATTTTTCTGGGGTCATTTTATACCTTTTGAGAAGTAAACTTTTTACTTTGTTGTAATCCTTGGTGACTTCTTCCTCTTCTCTTGCAATAATTTGTACAACATCATGCGGCAATAATCCGATTAAATGCGTAACCCAAAGTTCTTTTTTAATTTCAATTCTCTTAGCTTGTCTTTCGAAGAGGACAAGATATAAACTTATATCACTTGTTTTGGGATCAAATTTCTGTAAAATATTATTTAAATCTAATTTCGCCTTAAAATGAAAATCATTACCACCATTTCGTAAGTTATCTTCTCTGTTCGTTCCTTTCCCATTAAACTTAGTTTATGAAACTCGAATTCCATTTCTAGTTTTCGTTTTTCCATTTCCAAATTCCGTTTTTGTTCTTCGATTTCTTGCAATCTTTTCCGCTCTTCAATTTCATTTCTTTGTCGTTCTTCAATTTCTTCATTTCTTTTTCTTTCATCAATTTCTTCATTTCTTTTTCGTTCTTCAATTTCTTGCAATTTTTTGCGCTCTTCAATTTCTTCGTTTTTTTTCGTTCTTCAATTAACGAATTTAAGAATTCTTTAATGGAATCTTCGTCGTAGTTTTCCCTTTCTGTTATCAATTTTTTTAGTTTTCAATTTCGTAAAGTTTTAGATTCGCAGCATTCTCAATGTCTAATTCCACCGCAATAGTTCGTAAATATTCTTTCTTTCCTTTTGCGAGAAAAACCATTTCAATTACTTGTAAAACACACAAACAGTGAAATAAACAAATTCACAGCTCCGTTTCAGATTATGTCAGAAACGTCAGCTCGTAATCCTGTCGACTGCGCCAGTGTAGTGTCTGTTCTGTAGAAGAAAGCACAACTGGAACAAATACAAACATTTATTTAAAACTTAAAATTGATAGTATTGTATATTAAAATTCTAATTAATGGACTGTACAATTTCTTTGAAATATGTGGCATTTCAATACACATACACACATATAATTTATTTATTTACTGTATTTTGAAATGTATGGATATTCCATTTTTTAAATTTAAAATGTATCAAATGTGTTTGAATTATAATTTACAACATGGAAATATTTGTTTTTAAGTTATATTTCTGTATAAGAATCTAGTAGTGCTAAACAGTTCAGGAAATGTTTTGGTACTTTGGCACAGTTTAAAATGTGTAAACTTTTTATTCAAAAACATGTTTAATTTCAAATTAATTGAAAAATTCTTTATGTATACATAAATATAGGCATTTCAAGTCGGAAATTCTTAAAACAATTGTCATTAAGTCCAAATAATCACCAAGCTTATGATGCAAAGTTGTAAACTTACGACAAACAAAAACATATCTTTTGGTAACCCTAAACGGATTTCTATTTTCGCGAATGAGCGAAGTTTGCAAATTTCGAATTTTATTGCTGTTTTTCTCCCTGTTAGCAATATTTTGTAATCGTTGCGGCTTATCTTATTTTTTAATTTTATTTCTTGCCATAGATTTCATACTTAGGAATCTAACATTAAGACGTCTGCTGCAGATTTATTCTGAACAAGAGGTTTGTGTGTGACGAATAAAAATAATTTACTACATATTTTTGCTTGATTTTGACGAAAATGGTTTCATAAACAATCGATCACCGAAACAAAATAATAATTACCTAAATTAGTAAAAATGATGAAATATTACTCATTCAATTCCTGTGTTTCTCATGAGTTAATGGGTATATAAAGAAAACAGCTTTAAGAATATCGCTCACAAACAAATTACATCAAAACATTTCTTTCACAATTATTATTGATTTATAAATTATTTGTGCTTTGCTATAAAATTTTAACCACTGCCATTTACTAAAAACTCTTAGTCCCGTAAAAATGGCAAAATATTTATGTAATATCTTTCTTATCATTCAAGTAAAAAAGAATCTAAACATCACTAAAGTATGCAGTTGTTTCAAAGCATTCTGTTGATCATTCATAATATATGTAATTTATATTCTAATTGATTTTCCCCAATGTCCAAATTCTAAGCTAATTCTCAAAAAGAACATTGAATAGAGGTTTTAATAATATGATATTTTTGTGAAAGTTTTCAGACACCTTCACATAGAAATTAGCAAGGACTATAAAATTTAAATTAAAAACTTTTTTTTAATTCAAAATAAATTACATTAAATATTTTATCTTTGATTTAAAAATTAATGTAACGAATTAATTTCTTGTGTGTGTTTTGGCATGTGTGTGTGTGAATACTGCTTCTCCTACAATCTCAACATTATGCGTATATCCAAAATTCCTACAAATAGAAAATAAACATTTAATAAATAATAATTACAAAATATATTTTCATGACTCGTAGCCTTATAAAATATTGTTTGGTAGAAACTTCGAACACAATACTTAGAATCTTCGACGAGAGCGAAACTATGAAACATATATTTATATTCTTGCATCCATTAAATGACTTAAAAGACATGATTTATATATAAATTTAATAAATGGACGATAAAAAATATTACAAGGCAAAAGAGTTAAAATTTACTATTTTCTTGCAATCCAACTATTCTTAAATTAACTAGTTTCCAAGTTTTTATAAGCAAAAATGCACTATCCCAGTATTTCTTTTCAATAATAACTATCAAAAATTCATAAAAGTCGAATATTAAATACTTTTATCATGTTTAATTTTATAAGTAAAACATCCTAAAATTTGATCATTTTAATGATTATTGTTAAATAATATAACAACGTAATTCAAATTATTATTTATAAATGTCATATAAAATTGTTAACCATAAGTTGATTATAAAAAATTAGATAAATTTTCGATTATTTTGGTTCCCTAGTAAAACTTCAAAGCTAGGTGAGGATTGTGCTAACGATTTGAACCGATGAAAACTCGTTAGGTCCATCAGAGCAGTGAAAAAGATTTAATTTTAATCATACTTTTAAATAAATTCAAAATGTACTATATAATTAAGATTATAATACATTTATTGAAATTAAAATATGAAGAATCACATTTTATAGATATCTAATATTTTTTCTCTTACTCTTGGATATTCAATAATTCGAACACTTTGTATTGAACGCTGCAAAATTTATATATTCAATAATTTTAGTTTTATAAATTTATAAGTTTCCATTTTTTAATGAGGAAAAACTTCAATAAATTTTCCTTGAAGCATTATTCATTAAAATTTTTTTCAATTTCTAATATTAGGAAAAATAAAATCTTAATTAACAGGTTATTATTAAATTTAAATAATAATAATCTAGTTCAATATTACTAAATGCGTATGTACTGTATTAATTCACAAATGATTTATTTAATTACATTTTAAATATATTGGATTTTTCTAAAGGTCTTTTTTAAACTTTCCCCATCTCTGTGTTTTTAGACCCACACATCAGCCATATTTTTAATATATTGCTGTACGCCAGTGTCTGTAATACAGCTGTTTCGACGGCGAGTAGAAGCCACAAATAAAAATAATTATTCATATCAATAATGTTACACAAAATAAATGAAAACATTTCAAACATTTTTAAATTGAAATTATTAATAGTAAATTAGTAAATGTTGCTTTTGCTACGAATCAAATTGAAATAAATATTATTAAATTTTAAATATATATATATATATATATATATATATATATATATATATATATATATATATATATATATATATATATATATATATATATATATATATATATATATATATATTAAATGTGGAGATGTGTGAATTCGCTTGGCTTCCTCATTAGTTTGGCCAGCCACCAATCTGTTGCCTCGAGTATGAAAACAATTATTACTGGACATAAAAAAAAATGTAATTTTTTTTTCAAATTTTATTTCTCTGTTTTAAAATTTTTTCTTCCAAATTTTAGTTTCTATTTTCTAAATCTTCGATTTGAAATAGGCACGTATTGCACTTGGGCTTAATTATCAGTGAAACCGTCAAGTGTAATTTCGTCAAGTAAAATTAAGTAACTCAAATTTTCATAGCAGAAAATTTTTCTTTTCGCAAACGGCTTTGGTAAGATGAAATTTTGAATCTTAGGTTTATTTCTCTGAATGCTTTCTTATCTTTTAAAACTCTAATGATTTTTATCAAACACTGATATTTTTCGATTGTTTCGCGCAAAACCATAATTCTCGCGAAGTCGCCGGATTGGCTTAAAGTTTGTAAGCCGAATCATCATATTTCTTTCTTTTTTTTTTTACCGAACAATTGGTTCATGGTCTCTTCATTCCAATTTTTGTTTCAACTGTAAAAAAATGAGAGAGTTTTAAATGTTTAGTGGACTCTGATATCAGACTTGGCAGAGATTCAACTCACAAGGAGTTGATGTTGATATTGGGGCTCAAGACCAAAGTTCTGATTATGCATCTGGTCCATGGAGACATTCAGTCGAAGTCAGTCGAAACAAGCAGATTATGGTGTTACTATTGCTATAAGGTAGCAATCAGAGAATTAGAAAGTGGTATTAACAGTTAACCTTAAAGAAAAAGCTGAAATTATGGTAATTCAACCAAAAATCTTGATTGCTCATTTGTCAAATTAGTCATACAATTAAATATCTGCGTGAATGTCATGCAGAATACTACCTATAATTACTTTCGTAATTGGTAAAAATGCAGATTAAATAAAGTATATATTTTAAAAATTCTTTCTTTTTAATATTTATTTTACATATAAAATGTATTATATAATTGATTACTGAATTAGAAAATTTAATATTCATTTTTCACAGGATTATTTATTTGAAATCTCTAAGCACTCATTGGGTAGAAATATTTTCATTTATAGTGTTTAAATTTTTGGATATATATATAAACAATTATTCTGTAGAAGAATGAACTTTTCTAACACTTCTTTAAATTAATTTAATTTAATACAATCAATTTTGCAATTAAACTATAGCTGTATATTATTTCCTTATATTTTTTGACCCATAAAATGTTTTTACAAAAAATTATTTTCCAAACCAAATACCAATATTTTTGCTTAAATAAACATCAAAATGCACTATTCTTAAAATTATATAAGAATTGCTTAAATATAATTTAAGAATTACTTAAATTAAGTTTCTATATAACTTTTGAATAATTTGTTAAGGCAATAAATCAAATTCAATGAAACCTTTTTCTCAAAATTTTGCAGAAATCGAAATTTTCTTATTATATCATAAATATACATAATTAAATTAAAACTTTTTCTTACTAATTTTTTTCAAAAATCATACAGAAAATCTAAACTGATATATTTTTTAAAAGACAATATAATTTAAATTAATCTTTGCTCAATTTTTATGAATAAAAAGACCAAATATCTTACTTCACTGGATCACTGTTAAAATATAAAACATTTAATGAAGCAAAATAAGGCATTTAGTTATATTAAAAATTATCTTTGATGTAATTAAGAATAAAACTCTTAAAGTATTAATACATTACGTATGTATCTCTGCTAATATTAATAAATTTAGAAAAGAAATATTTTCATTATTTGTTTAGTATGAGATAAAATTAGCAAAACTAATTTGAAAAAAATTGAAAATTGAAACACACAAAATTGAAAAAATTATATAAGTAGTTGTTAAATTCATAATTCAAAATTAAATCTCAAGTGATAAAAACGCAAAAATAAAAAATGTAATATTTTATTTTCTTAAACAATTTAAGAATGTTTTGGCTTAGGTAAAATTATGCAATAATTATAGAGATGTGGAATAGAATTGCATACCAATTATTATATGCTAAATAAGTGTATATAATATAACTGCATAAATCAATTTGACAAAGAAAATCAGGAATTATTGAAAAATTAGTTTTCTTAAGAAATGTGTGATGAAAGAGAGTTTTTAAAATATCTTCGTAAATTTTTACAATGTTATAAATTCAAAAGTAAAAATTTTTGCAACTCCTTTAAATAAACAAAACTGCATTGAAATAATCAAATGGAAAATATAAACTTTTGAGTGTGCATAATTCTAGATATTGTAAAAACATAATCAATTTATAATTAAAACAGTAGCTTTTTAAAAAATAAACTTTTTAAAAATTTTTTAAAAATTACAAAAGTTAATTTGTGTATTTTGTTTATGTGTAGAAAAATGTCATTAAACCATTTATCTTGAAAATAAAAGCAATTTATTTCAATACATAACTGGTAATTGTAAAACTTCAGTATTTATATATATATATATATATATATATATATATATATATATATATATATATATATATATATATATATATATATATACTCGTATGTGTGTGTGTCTGTGAATAGCAAAATAATACCTTTTTGATATGAAGACTGTCTCCCACGCGTAGTTCATTACAAATATTTTCATTTATAGAAAAAAAAACTGAAATTTAATGTGAAGCACA
Source organism: Latrodectus hesperus (assembly GCA_037975125.1). Lineage (NCBI taxonomy): Eukaryota > Metazoa > Arthropoda > Arachnida > Araneae > Theridiidae > Latrodectus > Latrodectus hesperus. Next base: position 88,657 of record JAJQOW010000155.1, read on the forward strand.
CTTAACGCAATTCCTCATAAGATTTTGAATATGTTAGAGTTATAATTCTGATTTGCAATTTTAAATTTGTGGTTAAGGTATGAAATTTATTTTGCTATATTTGATACCACTGCACAGCATTACAAATTAGTATTGTGATAGAAGAAAAAAATATGGGTAATAATTTTACTTATTTGATTTTATTTTGTTTTACGATTGCTCCTTTAAAAACATTTCTGCATTTTTCTGTACTTACGTATTATCTCGTTAACCGTATCTACGACACAAATTGGGATTTATATAAATTAAACTAAAAGTAACTAAACTGTTGCACGATAGCCTACGTGGCCAAAGGTCTACAGTGCTCATATTTGTTTTAAAAGTGAGGGCCTTGGGTGCGAAGTATATTTCCCAGTTAAGGTATCATCCAAACGTAAAACCACCGGCATTTAGATCTCAAACATACTCGGTACTCAGTTTATTAATCAACCGAAAGGATGAAGGGCTGAGTCCACCTTTCCTAGCCCGAGGATCGAATCTCAGACATGTGCCTTGGAAGCGTGAAACGCTACCACCAAGCTACCGGGCTTCCAGTGATAGGACTTAGTAATATATAATTTGCAAACATTTTAATTAATTTGTTGAAGATATTAGTGAACTGTTCTGTATTTCTTCACATTCTGAAAAAAATTAAAACTTATAAAATTCGAAAGCATATTTTTATGGTGAAAAAGATCTCATAATATGTAAATACCCATTTTTTGTTTACTATCATTTAGAAAGAATCAGTAGCGTGGTATTGAAGTGAATACCCCTTGGTTGGGCGATTTATTTTAATTTAGTTATTGCATAGAAACCACTTATTAATTGCATCTTGGCATCAAAAAATCAAGGGAAACCCGATATGTCGACTGAATTCAAATTTCAGTCATCAACTTAACAAGGAAAATCTTTCAAATAGTGACAATTACTGTAATATTTATTTTTGCAAATCATTTTTTTTCCATAGTGTTAGGTTTATAAATCAATTTTAGAATATTAAACTGAATAAAAAAGGCATTACATTGCAATATTGTATAACCTGAGACTAAAGTTAATATATTAACATTCATCTAAAATTTACTTATCAGAACATAATTCTGCTAAAAAAGAATTTTTAGAAGAGTTGAAAATATTCAAACTAACTGGAAAATATTCACACTGGGAAACTGTAGTACGTGAAAGAGATTCTCATTAAACTGCAGAAAAACGTTGAATCTTTAAAATTTGATAAAAAAAAAAGTTTATTTAATTTCAATAAGTTCTGAGAGAATTAAATATGAATTAATTGTATTAGCATATATATATTATTCCGTAACATAATTATATTTGACAATAATGTGCTGCCAAATAATACCAGTTATAATCCTTTTCTCAACATTTGAAGAAGGAAAGAGATGTAAATTTATAGCTTCAATAAATAAATTGATACAACATTTATTTTAAATTAAATTTTCAGCTTTAATAGTAAATTTAAAGTTTGCAGTCATTAAAAAAGAAACTATGAAATGAAGTTCAAATTAAATGTCACTAAGCTACATAATTTGGGGACAATTTTTTTTACGGAAACGGTTGACCAGATAATGCATAAGTAACAAAGTTTAAAAGAAAACTAAGCACACACACAAATTTTTATGTAATTCGGTATCATTTAATTTGATATTAAGAACTGCTCAATCTCTAATTTACTTTTCTATCCATTACACGTCTTTTTTAAAACTACCTAGATTTAACAAAAAGGATCATGAGAATTTATTTTCAAATTGAACGTTTCTTTTGTCAAATATTTTAACGATAGAAGATAATAAAACCTTTGATTATTCTCTATTTCTATCTGTGAAATTCTAATATGATGTGGTCGCAAAAGAGCAATAGCTTTGCTTACTTTGGAGACCACTCTTAAAATTGTTAATTGGCTTACCTCTGCTATATCACCAGTTACAAGCTATTGGGAAGTTTGGAGGCAGATTTGTCCGTACACTTCTAGAAGAATAACTCCATTTAAAATAACAATTTTGTTCTAAATCTTTGATTTTAATAGCTCCGAAATAATAGCTTTCGTCAAGATATATCACTTATGGATTTCTATTTCATCCTCTTCCAGGTTTCTTTTTATGTAACGTTCCGTTTATAACGTTCTAGTTCTCATGAGACTCTAAAAGCTGCAGATTATGATATAAATTAGAGTACACTTTAAAAAAAAACGGAAGAAATACAGTAAAAATCACTGTTATTTAAATAGCTATCATAGGAACACTAATGATAACAGTAAATTTTACTGTAAAATTCAGCCGCAGAAAATCGTTTGCTGGGCATGCGCATTGAATTAGCGGAATAAAAGTTTTTCTGTTCCTGTGACAAATGAATCAAATTAATTTCGCCATTTATTTGCACTTGTTTTCGCTTAGTGAAGTTGGTGACATTTTGAGAATAATTATTCCTTTAGTTGAAGTTCTATTGAAATTTAACCACCAAATATAAGGTAACGTATACTTTTCATATTGTTTATTATGCAAGTTGTTAGCTAACTTTGATATATATAAATTCTTATAAATTTGACTGAACATTTCAAAAAATTCTAAGCTGAATTTACAAATGATCATATTTACTAGTATTAATTTAGTGTCAATATTTTTTACTTACTTTTTATTAATATTTAAAATATTTTATAGTAGTTTGGTAACATAATTGATTAGTACTTAATTATCAATTTTTTGATGAAATTAGAAATGTATTTAAGTGCTTTCATTGTTATAAAATTGCTTAGCTATATTTCTTTCGAAACTAAAAGTGAATAATCGTCTATTGTTATATTCTTTTAGATATATATTATTAAATATTAACGGAATTTCTATTTTATTTCGTTGTGGAAAAGACCTGATTTTTCTGTCATTGTAAAATGATATAATTTATTGTATATTAACTAAATATAATTTTTATATTTTTAATAATTTTTTGATTAGAATTTTATTAAAAAATGTTTATTTTTAATACAGATTGTTAAATTGCATTCTAATTTTTTTAGGCACAAATGTTTGTAAATTCTTTTAATAAAATAATATTACAATTAATGATATCTATTAGAATAAATGGTCTTGTATTTAGAATTTGCATGAAATGTAAAAATGCATTTCAATGGAAAATGTAATGTTTTTTAAAATATTTATTTTTTAAAGTCATTATTTTATAACAAATATATAAGAAACATTTTTAAATACATATTAAGAAGTACTATTCGAATTAAAGTGATTTATTTAGAAAATGTAAAGTTTATTATTTTATAACCATGATTAATTTTTTAAATTTATATTACTATTAGAAAATTAATTAAAAACCTGTTTGGGAAATCTTGTTGGTAGTTTGATATTTATAAAACAAAATTTCTGGCAACACATTTTTTTTTAAAAAAAATTACATTATTACTGCAAATTTAACTTTATTTTAATAAAAAATTGCAAAATTTGTATTGCTATTTATGATTTATTTACATGTTAGTGAAGAAATCTGAAATTCAGAAAAATAAAAGATAACTTAAAATTATAATTAAGAAACAAATACATGAGTGAAAACTTTGTAATTTGTTCTTGCTTAACATGTTTAAAACATATTGTGCTCAAGATTTTTCTAATACTACTGTGCACATTAAATATTACCTTCCAATATAGTCACACTTTTTAAAAAAAATTTTAAATATACATATGCTTAGAGAAAATAAGAATTTATGAAGAAAATGTTTGATTTGTAAAGGAAGTTTTAAAAATAGAATAATCACAAATAACTTTTAGTAGTAAGACTATTCAGAGTAAAGCCTCTTCTTACCGACTTCAGCCATATTTGAAAGATTCAGCCATATTTCTAAAAGTTTTCTATTTATCCTTCATTGTGATGTCCGACAAGAGGCCAAAATGCAGTGTGTTTTTTGATGTTATGATTGAAGAGGCTGTAAAATTAATATGAGGCTTCTCCATTTCAAAGAAAAAATATTAACACACCTAGTGATATTTCCACATTAAAAAAAGATGGCCTTGCTTATTTTTAAAGCAAAGCATTTTGGACCATTTTAAGTGTTTAACTGCTGTAGATTTAAATGAAAGACTTAAAATTGCATCAACTAACAAAATTAAAAGAATTGTTAATTTCTTAAAAACTTCTTCTCCTGGTGGTTGTAAAATACAATTTTCAACCATTGAGGAATTGAATGGAAAAGAGGATATTGGAGCGTTTATTATTCTTCTATCAGTAGATTTTGGAGAAGACTTGAAAAAATATTTAGAAGTACTGCAGTAAAGTACTCAAAATTTTATTTTAAAAAAATTACTGCTTAGTAAATTATAAATAAGAAATTTAGAAATGAATATAAAAGTTAATCATAAATAAATTAATCAGGAATTTGTTTATTGGTTTTAGATTTCCGCATCTTCTCAGGATGCAGTAGATATTACAGACTTACCTTGCACACCATGTCTATTAATTTGTGGTATGTATTATTTACATATTTCATAAGGTTTGAAGTGTTTTAACTCAAAAGCAAAAATTTGTTGTTACATTTTTTGACCTCATCAAAAATTGTTTACTCTGCTTACATTCTATTTAAAATAAATCATATGAATATATAAAATTCTAAGAAAATCTAAATAAATTGTTTTAGTTAAATATATCTTTTTTGATACAACTTCAATTGCATTCTTTATTTATCTCTAAGTACGTATATAATGACACAAGTATGCAGACCTAATGAACAGCAAATTTTTTTATATTTCCTAATTTTGCACTATTTCATGTAATTTTTTATTGAAATTAAAGTTTTCTTAGCGGGAAATACAACTTTGATCTCACTCTAAGACAACTTAGATTTCACTTTTGAGGTAACTATTTACGAATTAAATAAATTCAGTTTTAAGCAAATGTTTTATAAAATGTCATTTCATAAATTATTGTTACTTTGACACATTATAGCATTTTAATTTTTCTGTTTATTTTCGATGGAAATGTTTTTAAATTGTAAACATATGCATGTAAAGGAAATGTTTCCATATTCTCTACAAAATTATTTTTTTTAACTTAAAATCGGTTTTTGTATGTTATCTTTAAAATGTGGGCATAAAGTTCATATTTCGCACTTTATTTCTAAAAATTTGTAATTCACAATTAGAAGTGTTATGATTTGCTTTTCAGGGGTTATAATTTTCAATAACATAAATGAATCCTTATAAAACCAAATCTATATTCTCTTTTAATTAAATCAATTACAAATTAGTTTCTCGAGATAGAAAACATCAGTTAGAATGATTTAATTGAAGTAAAGATTTTATCATTTTCATAAAAAGTGAGACCTTCATTACCAAAAATTCTTATCATGAAATTGCTAAAATCCCTTGAAATAATTTTTATCATCAAAATGTTTGTGATTGCATAAATGTAACAACCACTTGTTAACTATTAAGAGAAGTATATTTTAGGAAAATTCAATCAATTATATAAAACAATAAAAATTTCTAAATATTTTAATGAACTATTAAACAACTTTTCCTCTGAAATATTCAGCTCTTGATATTTTAAATTAGTTATTCATGTGCCTATTTTTTGTTTTGTTTTTCAGGTGCTTGTTTGTTCAACTTTAATCCCTCGCGGGGAACGAAATCTAAAAAATATGTCAAGGAAGAAATCCAAGCACATGTTTTTGTCACTTTTAAATACTTTATACAACTTTAAATGGCTATAATTATTAAAATGTAAATAAAAAAATTCTTTACAATTATTTGTGTATTGTCAACTATATTGCTTTTTTCTCAGAATTTTTATTTGCTTACATTATAATAGAAAAAAATCAATTACTTTAAGCAATATCAAAAAGAAAATTTTTGTCTTTACAGTATAATTAAAATACTACTTCATTAACTAATTCCCCTTTGGTATTTTTAGTAAAATGGAATGTTTTGTAAGGTTTCTTTTTATCCTAAATCTGTATAATCACAGATATATCAAAAATCAATTTTATGCTAAGCTTTGTATCTTATTCAATATAACTGTTATTTCTTAATTTTTTTAAAAAAATATGTAATAAAAAAATTTAACCTTCTTAACTATTCAAGTAAGTTACAATTTGATCCAAGATTTTGAGGTAAGAAAGTTAAACAATCTCGTTGGGTATTGAAAGTTAAACTATTGATCTCAAAATGTTCTGAAAAATGACATCTTCTGCAATATAACATTAGTTATGTTTTTGTACTTTGTATATTATATAAAAGATTGCTTAATAATAGTTGCCCCATAATTAAGAAATTAGCTAATGTGTTTTCAAAATTGATTTATACTCTACTGTTATCTTTACAAAACATGATGATAGCTGTAAATAGCTATTGCAGTAGGTTTTGTAGAATATGCAGCAAAATACATAGTAAAATGTGCTATAAAAATAACAATAAAAAGTGCTGTAAAAATAACAATAAAAAGTGCTGTAAAAATTACAGTAAAAAGTGCTGTAAAAATTACAGTTAAAAGTGCTGTAAAATTACAGTGAAAAGGGCTGTAAAATTACGGTGAAAACGGCTGTAAAAATTACAGCAAAAAGAACTGTAAAAGTTTTACGAATATGCTATAAAATTTACAGGATATTGTACTGGCGCCCAAAACGCCAGCACATTTTGCTGTAAAATTACAGTGCTTTTTTTTAGAGTGTATAAAATAATTATTGTTAAATCACGACACATTTGAAATTTGTTTGGTAAAGAGTAAATATTAAAAAATGTACAGAAGAGTTGAAAAGAAATGCGCATGATCACTTATCGCATATATGAACTGCACGTGCGCAATTTGGTTTAACGTTCTGAATAGGTCCTTGAACCTAGAGGCAGATTTTCGCCTCGGTTACTTCTTATGAAATTGGTGGTGAATACCATTTCAGCTTTGACTTGGGGTTTCGCTCGTACCTAATGGTTGAGGTTGACAGTGACTTATGCCATTATTGCCTTAGATGACCTGTTAATTTTAAATGTCAGTAACAGCTTGTTGCCTAGCGAAGTTATGCGGGCGCGAAGTGTTGTCAGAAGAGAGTTCGTTATTCAAAGAACTGACTGTTATACAAGAACGAAATGTTGTTTGACATCAACGTAATTCAAAAAAACGTAACTCGTAAAATCAAAAACAGTAACGAAGAATTATTTGTGAACAAGTCGTTATTTTAGGAATGCGTGTAACGTTATAACGAAATGTTAGTTGATAACAACTCATTTTTGATCTTTTAAGAACGTTGGATTTCATTAAATTTCTGGACAACAACAACGCTTTGTTACTTTGAAATCCATATTTCACATGCTGATTAATTAAGGATGTCACTCCTTATTTTCGAGATTCTTCGCATCTGCTCTGTTCACGCGAAGCTCGTGGCTCACAATTAATTCGAAATGGGATAAAAATTCATTTGTTTTAAAAAAGAGAATTGTATGCTTTTTCTTTTTTTTAGTATGAAATATCTTGTGAATAAAATATTCTCCATCGACATTAGTTGCTTCGTTTAAACAATAATATGTTGGAAAATATAGTCAAATTAAAGAAATTCCGTTACAATTATTATAAAATTTTTGGAAGTTAAGATTTTATTCATTCTTTAAATAATAAACATTATTGTTTGTCTAAAAATAATTACTAAAGGAATTATTTTAAGAAATTCCTAAATATAATTATTTTATATATTTTTATTAACATTAATTTATACAATTTTTATATAAGTTTTTAAAATTAATTAATTTTTTTAACACCTATTATTTATTAATTAATATATTAAATATATAATTAATAAAATATTTATTTTATTTTAATTTAAATTTTATTTATTATAGCATCTATATTAAAATGTATATATTTTAATATAAATGTTACAATAAAATATATTATACATTTTATTATATAACTGTTAGTCCATAAATTCAAATGTTTGTAGTGGTGTTATAATGTGTATAATGTACTGCGGACCTAGTATTGATTTTTATTAACATTATTCAATAACAATTAAAAGATAGAAAATAATAAGCAAGTATAAGTAAGAATGAGCTGACAGTCAATCACGCTCCATTCTCCACAGTAGTAAGAGGCGGAATGAAATTATTTTCAAAGAGGGCGCTGCTCTTCGAGCTCTCGTTCATTAAAAAAAATAAAAAATTTTATTTTATATTAATAAATGCTTAGATAAATTCAGAGATCAAATATATAAACATATAAAATATATTTATTGTTTTATTTTACAATTTTTATATGGCATTTTTATAAAATGTAAAAACAAAATCCCGCATTTTAAGCGTAATAAAAATAGCATTTAAACTGATAAATAATCAAGTTAGCATGAAAGTAATGCATATGTTCTTTCTTTTTACGATATTTTACTTTCAAAATGTCATAAATAATTATTTTAATTGTTTCGATAGACGTAATGAAAATGTAATAATACATTAATATTTGCAAATCTATCAACCTTTTAGAAATTAAAAACTTTAAAATAGAATATCTTATTTTAAAGTAAAAATAATTAAATATCTGATTAAAGATGGATTAACTAGAGCATGAATTTGTTTTCTAATTTGATTTCTATGTAACTAGCTTTTGTATCATGTTGGTTGCAATGAACTTAATTTGTTTTGATCCTTTAGTATCAATACAATTGTAACAAATTGTTTCAACTGTTACTGACATTTGTGTCTACCTTTGTATAACCTGTTCTATGTCTAATAAACCTATCCTTAGGCGGTAGCTAGCAGCAGCTGCGTTATATCCTACAAGAGCACTGAGCCGTTGCGTTGGGGACTCGGGTTCACAGACACGTGTCGAGCTCCTCAGGCGGTCTATGACTCTTCTCTTTCCAGCGACTCCCATCTAACTACTAAAACGCTCCTTGGGTTAGGTACAAGAGTGTTTGTTTGGTGTTAACAATTCTTTCGTATTCAGGATTGAGAGTATATCTTTCAAAACATTAAAGTATTTTTTTAGCATAAGACTTAAGCGTATGGATTACCAAATTCCTCTTAACCCACAGGATACAAATAAAACGGCAATTAAAAAAGCATTTAGAATATTTGAATGTGCATTTATGGTTCTTGTCTCAGGTAACGTTGTGTTGTGTTGTTACTTATGACACTCGGACAAGCCAAACTCGCTATGCCTTGGCAATGTGAATTTAAGTCAACAGGAAGCGTCTTTCATTTTAATCAGAGCACCACGAAAGTGAGAGTACGTCTTTACTCTTTTTTAAATCCTCCGATAGATGGCACCACAAGAGGACCCAATCCCTCAATTTTGACTATGATCTGAAGGGGGAGGAAATTTTCTCCAGGCCATTGCATCCATGGTAACTGCTCAATGATCGGCTACAGGACTTTCGATTCCACAGATTTAACAAGCACGTATTTCGCATGTACTCGGTGAGACTTTGGCGGCATTGCGAATTGAATTCCTCCCTTCCGGATGGAATGTCGATACCCTAACCACTAGGCTACCATGGTCCTCTTAGGTAAGGTTAAGTGCCTTAGGTAACGGAAAATTATTGCTTAACATTTCGTGATAACGTTCAATTTTTTCTTAAACACTGAAAGACCATAAAATGCACTTATAGGATATTTTCGCAAGTTTGTCTAAGCCTATCGCAAAACATTCACTTCAATATGTCATTTCCTTTGAAGCTGTCACATCCCTCATCGGAAAGTGAAGGCCATCATCGAACTTTGATATCCAAGACCTTTTTAGAGCTAAAGCTATTCTTAGTCATGTTTAATTTTTTACATTAATATTCTCCACTTTACATTGTATACTCAAAATCATTCCCCAGTATTTAAAAACCGAATGAAAAATAACGAGAAACAAATTATGTAAATGAATAGTTTGACATTTACATTTTAAAAAAGTAAATGCAACATAACTGACGCTGTTAGGTCAAAATTTTAAGAACCAGATTAATGTATCTGTCTGATAATTGAAGCATCTAACTTTCTCATAATAGCTGCTTTCAGTGATGTAACGTGTAGTGGAATGAAATTTCTAACATTGTTTTCGTGTAAGCTGTTCTCGACTAAATGGTGTTAGAGCAATTTCCATAATTATTTAATGTAAAGCTTCGTTTTGTTTTGTATTTAGATGTATATAAAAGCAAAAGTTTTTACTGAAATAATAAACTAGGCTTTAGCTGCAGTGTTGACTGATGTGCCACTCTGTTATTTGTACAATGGCAGCCACTACATACAAGCATAATGACCTAAGGTCAGACTGGACGCAGCTGCGGAATTACACACACTGCTACAATGAATAATCAGCGATTGGGGCGCCACTTCTGAAAAATTTGTTCCTGGTGTTGCGCTTTGACGCAGTGTATATATATATATATATATATATATATATATATATATATATATATATATATATATATATATATTGTTGTTTATAATATAAAATAAATCAGGTTTACTTTTTCACAAAGTTAATTTTATTTGCACATAATAAATTTTACAAAAATTAAGCAAGTTTTATTAAAATTAATACCAAATGAGGATAGTATTTTTGAATATAGAACTGTGTGGTTTAATATGACTGTTAAGATCATTCAGAGCAAAATATTTCAAGAAATTGCATTTGATTTTAAGTTAAATAATATTTATCATAGATTTGAGTATAGTACATATTGGTAAAAGCATTCAAGGATTAGAAATAGTAAATTTTCATTATTATTAAGTACAAACAGCAGAATATCAGTTGAAAGTTCTCTTTTCTTTAACAGAATCTTCCTCTTGATTTATATATATTTTCTTTTTTCTCGTGTTGTTAGTTCTCAGTAACAATCGGTGAACAAAATATAGGATTTTCTGTTGCTCAACGGTCATTTTTGCACACATGGCATAATTTCACCATAGAAGATAAATTTTAATTAGTGATTACAACAAAATACGCACATATTAGTTTTATTCTTGTCAACAAGTTTCAGTTAAGTGTGTATATCTTTCTCAGTTGCGATTTTTTTTAAACTAACACTGTTTAAATGATTCTCTTTGAAAACTGCTTGACGTATTTCGCAACTTGTCTTGAAGTTGTTTATTGAAGTCAGAGCCTAATGACTTTTCTGCATCAATTCATGGCAGCATAAAGAGACAGGTGGAAAGTATTGAGAGAGTTATGAATCCACAGCCATCACCACTTGATCGGAGAATCTCGAAACAATTTTCGCTTTGATTTGCAAAATAATCACATTTTTCTTTAAATGTTTAAAAAACATCGCAGCCGAAGGAAAATAAATAGCTTAAAAATCATGATGAGAGTATAATTTAATTTCTCTGTACTGCGTCAAACATTCATTTCACATTACTTTATCATTTGGAACTTGCTTTATCATTTAACATGAATTGAAGTCAGTCTTTAGTAAACACATAACTGTATTTCATGCAAAAATGTCAAATGCATGAAAATTTTTTAAATGAATCTTTCCCAATATTTAAATATTTCATATTTCTAGAAATTCAGTAATAAATTTGTCTATTTCTGAAGTAAGCGAAACAAAATTTATGCATTATATTTGTTCCTTTATTCTAACACTGCACAACGAAATCTTCACAAGCTTGTGTGAGATAAGTATTCATGTCCCTATTACAATTCATTGTCCATTTTGATCAAAAAATACATAAAAACTATATACTATTTAAAAATTAAAATACCATTTAAAATATTTTTAAATAGATTTTATCAATTGATGTGAATATTTATATATAAACATTATATGGAAAAAATTAAAACATACAAGATATCTTAAAATTATTAAGCGATAAAGCATTTAATTTAAGCTAAGAAAATACATATTATATACATTTTTTATGATTCCAGAATTTTTTTTACTCTAGAATTGTTGAGTACAGTCAACTAATATCAGTCCTTTATGATTGTTTGAAATTCAGTTTTGGTAAAGTATTCATTATTTTTACTTGAATATATATTGATTGTATTTCAAGAACTTTTGTTAAAGAGAACATTTTATACACTAGCTTTACATACATTAAATAATGCAATAAATCTAAGGAAAAAGATAATTTGCTTTTTAATACACAAGTTATTTTTATATACAAATAAAAAGCATCTTTAATTTATTTTCGGAAAATTATTTTAAACATGAATTGATACACAAACAAATATAAAACTTCGAAAATAATTTTGCAGCAATTAGTTAACAAACTTTTAAAGAAATATTCAATGAAACACAATATGTAAGTTTTTCATTTATGCATTTTACTTTAATTTACCACTTTCTCAAAAATTGAGTAATTTCTTATGACTCAAATATTTAATTAAGCATAATATATTTTAAAGTTTCCTTCATCTTTCAAGTTGATTTATTAATAAATAGTTCCAACAATTAACTTACGCCAATTTTTGTTTTACAAAGGTTTTTTTTAATTTTAAAAATAATGAAAATAAATTTATGTTTTCTTTCAGTTTCAAAGAAATTAATATCTATACATTTCTAGAACTGCAAAAATCAAAAGCATGCATTTAAAGGGACACTAATTTTATATTTGCTTCATTAAATAATTTACGTACAATTGGTTAAATTTATTTCAAAAATGGAAATTAAATACCCTATGTATCCTAAAAATGTTAGCATAAAATTGATTATTAGTACAGTTTAATTTGAAATAAATATGTTTTCCGAAATACTTTGTTATACTTATGAGCTTTCTTAAGAAACGTACAAGTTGTGTTTCACTGTTAGAAATACTTGAGCATATGAAAAATGCATCAGAGAAGAACACATATGTAACTTTAATTTTCATCACACTCACATTGGTATCCCATCACCTTACAAAAAATCAAAACGTTTAATATATCCTAATACCTATATCTAGCACAAAAACATATGAATTAACATTTCGATTATTATTTGTTGATTTTTAATTGTAATTGATTATACTTTAATCAAGCCAAGTATTTTCCTCAATGGCATAACATTCATATCAATCAAACGTTAAAATCTATAATATTTTAATATTAAGGTTTGAAAATAATTTTTTATAATATATTTATGGTTCCTTATATTACAAAATGTTCAGTATTAAGTACAAGATGTATTTTTTACTTTGAATTTATTACAAAGCATTTTTTATAAAAATTTAAGTATTTGAGTTTTTTATAATAAAAAATACAAAAATTACACAATGTAAGTTACATTAAGACATTAAGAAATGTAATAAATTATCATGCTGACTGGAAAATTTAAGTTAATTAAATTTAAGTTTGCTTTATTTAGGCCTGTTTCTGAAAACCGCTTATTTAGAGACAGAATCAAAATCAAGATATCTCTAAAAATATTTAAATAAATAAAAATTACTAAATTTTTATAATGTGTATAATCACCACCACAACAGATAAAATTTTATTGTGTGGGTGTACAGGTATTATTCATCATATGTATAAAAAGGACATTAACTAATTGTCCATCTTTCTAAAAACTTCCAAACTTTTACATTTCTTTCTTCGTATATTATTTAAAATAAAATATTCATTTATTAATCATCAAATATTTTCATATTCTCAGTTATGATATAAAATAATATGTTAGTGAAGCAAAATAAACAGATTTTTCTCTAAAAATATACATATTTTAAAAATTAGAAAGCATTAACGAGAGCTTCCATTCTTTAAATAATAAACTTAACAAGCTTCAAAAATGACAAAAATTTCACAATAAGTAAAAGACATTGTTGATTTCCACAAACATTCATCAATGCAGACACATGTGGAGCAAATTATAAAATACTCTTTCGTGAAATATTCAGAAAAAAAACAAAATGAAAAAGTAATATCTACTAAATGATGTTTTTCAAATTATTCCTTCAAATAAATAAATGAAAACTGGAGATTCATATTATTTAGGAATGTAAAGTACATGTTTCATATCGAAATGATAAAAATATTTCTATAAGTACAAACAATTAATAAACGTTATGATTTACATTAAAAAATTCGGCAAAGAAAATAAAAAAATCCTATTTTATATTTTTATAAATTTTGTTTTGAATGCTCCAGGAGCTTAACATTTTCCGTAAATTAACATTTAAAAACGAAAAATTATATTTGTTTACATAGAAAACATATATATGTATATAATTACATATATTATTAATTTTAAATGTGTAATGACTCAAAATGTATAAATCATACATTTTTCTTAAAGCAATAAACATGTGTCACATTTTCTTTTATTAAAATATACATTATTGCACAGGGGGAAATCAAAATATTTTTTTTCATTTTCTGATAAGCAATTTAACGATAAGATTTCCGTAAAAAACTAAATATTATTCATCGTGTCTAAAATATTTAACAGTTAATTAAAAGTAAGAAATTCTATCACTCAAAATCACTTGTAAATAATATACAGGTATTTGAAATAAGTAAAATATAAATACGATATTATCATAAGGTATATGTGGATGCTGTCACAAATCGATTAACAACATTTTCTGAATTTTATCAAATATAAATTACAGAGCTATACAAATAAGTAATAATATGTGTAGTAAAAGTTAACGAAGTGTAGATGGATAAATAAGGGAAGCGATATCATTTTTATAAATCGTGATATAAAGAGGAGAGTTCCCATATAAACTCATACATTTTAACAATATTTTTGGATTGGTAACATATCCATCAATGTGTCCAATACTTAAATGAAATTTTTACAAAAGCTGGTAACATCTCTCATAACGTGAAATTCTTTCTATACACTTATCATCAATAACTGAATATACTTTTAAAAGAAAATGATTATATAGTTTGCTATAAATATTTGCAGTAAAACTCTTTCCAATTTCCATTTTATTAAAAAAATAAAAATTGAAAAGTCTTTTTTAAAATAAAATACGTAAGAGGAAATTTTTAAAAAAATTGGGAAGAAAAACAAACAAATTACACACTTAATTCATGTCGTTTATCAATTATATTTATGAATGTCTAGTTGCCTACGCGAATAAAAGATATTGGCAACATGAAATTGATATTTTTAATGTCATTTTAAATCTTTTAATTTTGAAAAGTAGAAAAAATTAGAGTCAAAATGTTTGTATTAAAGAATATTCGAGATACTACAAGATATATAAATAAACGGAGAAGTATTATAATTTTAAAATTATCAAATTCATTATATAATGATTTTAATGTAATTGTTTTGATACATTCCTAATTAACTGCTTTTACGCTTGTTTTTCCCTTAAATAATTTAACTGTCTTCATTAATAGGCGGTATGATATTTTTCTATTTAATACCATAATTTAGAACACTATGGAAAACTAATGATACACTCAAATTATAAAAAATATCTTTATGCAATACTTTTTAAATTTCATCAACATTAGATAGGTACTTTCTAATTTGTAATTATCTAAACTAATTATCCTTAAATCTTTTATAGTTCAATATATTATTTTTTTATGATTTTAATATAATTTATTAGAAAAATACACACACACACACACACACACACACACACACACACACACACATATATATATATATATATATATATATATATATATATATATATATATATATATATATATATATATATATATATATATATATATATTTATATCATAGTAAACTGCTGTAAGGTATTATCTTATTAAAGTAAATTATTTTAAATTAATTATTTTATATAATCGGAAAATGGTTAAGCATTAATTTAAACCATGGGTTCCCAAACTTTTTTTCTCGTGGTCCACTTTCAAAGTGTTACTATTTTTGGTAGACACCCTGCTGCTGCATTTCTAATGTATTCCCAAAACTCCTAAAAAATATCACCCTAAATTGAGGGTGTTAAGAAGGGAAAAAAGTAGCACATTCTTATGTCCTACTTATTAAAATAATACTTGTGGTTATACAAAATTATAAACATTTATTTTATAAACAATCAACGATTCACACAAAATCAACAATGAACTCTTAAATGTAAATCAACAATGAAATATAGTCTTATATTTAACGAGACGGCGCTCGGGCGGCATTTTCCAAGTCTCGACATGAGGTGTACACTTGTACTATTATCTATTGTTCCATTCAATTCTGTGTTTGAACTGAATCTCGAGTATTTTTGAGTACCTACGAAGTGAATGATTCTACATGTCTACGTTGATAGGTAAACCCAAGCCAAAATGTTTGTTCTTTATTATGAAAGACAGAAAATTTTTCGTGGACCCCCTCTCATAACTTGTGAACCCCCATGTGGTCTTCTATGGACCCCTGGGGGTCCACCTGAACCCATTTGGGAACCCATGATTTAAACTGAACCCAATCCATTGCTTAGATGCAAAAGTAAAAAGCTAAATGAATTTTCATCATTGGTTGTTAAAATGTAATGCAAGTACTTCTCTTTGCTTTTAAGTACTAAATTTAATTTGCAACAAAAATATTTCTCTTAGAATTAAAGTTTATTTAATTAATACATAAAAATTATTCCTTAATTAATTATATAAATTATTTTGATTTTTAGGTCATTTAAAAATTAAGGAAATAAATTAAAAATAAGAGTTAATGGCAGAATATAGTATTTTAGTAAATCAATGTTGTATCAATACTTTGTTTAAGAAATTATAATTTAATCAGTTAAAAAACTATTTTTTACAAAAAAGTTTTTGAACACTTTAATTAGAGTGATGATATGATTAATTTTGAAGTTATATTGTAATTTAAGTAGCTATTTTGTGGTTTGCCTTGTTTTTTTCTTAGATATAAACTTTTAAAATATTTGGAACTTAAATGTTATATGCATTATAACCGTAAAATGAATATTCAATACTTTTGAATATGACAAAAATTAAAATATTAGAAGCTATTTTATGAAAATATATGTATATATTAACTTATGTATTTAAATTCTAATGTTTTCAAAATAAATAGAATATTCCAGCAAAATTTCAATTAAACCTTAAAAATGTTACGATATTTTCATTCCATTATGTGTTTAGTATACCAATAAACAATCTTAATTTTCATTTACGAAGTACTTCAATGAGTATTTCATCCATTTGCTTATCATTTATGGCGTAAATTGATTTCAAGCTTGTCTTCAAGATGTTGGGGATCTCGCTGGTTCTGCCACTTTTCACAGCTTTAAACACATCTGAATGCACTTTTGAAATATCAATCTGCGGCTCTGCGGGAACATTATCCAAGGAGTTAAGCATCATTTCAAATTTTCCAGCAATGTTCAAAGCTAGAATTTGAGCTTCGTTTTCTGATGGAAATTCCTTAAATGCCAATTTACGCTTTTGTTGCTTCTTTGTATTCAAAAGAAGATCCATTAACATCAACACACCGTCTACATTAACTTGCTGACCAGAGTAATTTCCCGGGACCGCAAAGTCTGACGAATCTGCAACTGAGTATAACGATTGGTGATTCAATGTGGAAAATTTTTTATCGGTGGCAGCTGTATTGATAAAGGTATTCCGATATTTTTGATTCCTAATTTCACCTTTTTCAACTTTACTTGAAAACCACTCCTTGTTTTTATTATTTTGCGTCAATAAAATGTTATTCCGCTTAAATCCTGTGCTTGGATGAGGATTTAGGCAACTGTACTTATCAGCATTTTTTGCTTTTTTCGCAATTTGGTAAGCTATTTTATTTTTATTGTTTCTTATAGTTCTATCAGCTCCAATAGAACAAAGGTAATACACAACATTTGGATCACCATCCTTAGCAAAATAATGCAAAATGGTATTTCCTTCATCATTTTGCGCATTCACGTCGATTAGATTTCTTGACACCAGATATTTCAAGCAATCTATGCAATACACTGCAGCAGCAAACCCGTGAGTGAAACCACCTTCATACCTTGCAGTTAAATTTACACCTTTCTCGATCAAATATTCCATAATAGGAATGTGTTTTTCTTTTAATGCATACTGAAAAACATTCGGAGTGTGATTGACATTAGCTCCTTTTCTTACTAGATATTTCACAAGATCCAAATTGTGGTTTCTTATCGCTCCAATTAGGGGTATAAGAAAAAACTTTTCATCATTATCATATGGAGTATTCACATCTAAATGTGCCTCTTCCACTAAGTACTTCACAATATCAAACTGGCCATAGAATGCTGCCAAATACAAAGAACTTTCTACCGATATTCGCAATGTTCCTACTAAATACTTGACAATCTCTAATTGTCCTTTTTCGGCTGCAGTTTTCATCACTATATACTTTTTTGTCATATTCTTATTTGGACCGTCTGCAACATCTTTGTCCTCAAGATTCAATATACCAGTGTCGATTGCATATTTTAAAACATTTACGTGACCATTTATAACTGCGTCTTCATAGTATGTATGATTATCGCCATCTCTAAGATTGATATCAGCTCCTTTTTCAATAAGGCACCGAAAAGCTTCTAAATTTCCATTTTTAGCAGCTAAATGTAGAGGAGTATCGCCCCTGGTTGTTTGAGCATTTATAATCGCCTTGTGCACCAAAAGAACTTGTACTAACTCCTTATCTCCATTGATGGCTGATAGATGTAACGCAGTATATCCATCTTTTGTTTTTTCTTCAACATTTGCATTATGTTCTAAAAGAACTTTAGCTGTTTCGGTGTTATTTCGAGCTATTGCTAAATGGAGAGGTGTCAACCCACTAACCGATTTTGCATTAGAGTCTAACTTCTGAAATGGTATGATCGAAATAATATTTTTATCTTTTCTCAAAGCGGCTGTGTGTAGAAGAGTGAAACCTTCATTTGTAACTGTTTTGGCATTTGCCTTTTTGCCTAATAAATTCTGGACGATTGTTATGTTTCCAGTAGCAACTGCGGCATTTAATGGTGTTACCCCATTATTATCAGGCAAATCAAATTTTAAGCCTTCAACATTCAGCAATTCGAGAGCTATATCGTATTTACGTAAAACAAGAGCTAAATGAATTGGAGTCCACTTATTGTTAGTTGTTTGAGAGTTGACATCAATTTTCGGTAAACGAAGCAAGTATTTCACTTTCTTTAGTCCATTCTTTCCAAAGCAAGCGAAATGAAGAGCTGTCATGTTTTCATCATTTCCAATGTTGACATTTACGTTGGGATTCTGCAGCAATGCATTCAGCCTTCCTTCAAAATACTCATCGTATTTCATCATTACAGCCAAATGAAAAGGAGTCAGTCCGAGCTTGTTTTTTCCATTCACTTTCAGTTTATCGGAAGAAACCAATATCTCAATCATGCTTTCATGGTGTCTGTAGTTTGGAATGGCGAGATGCAAAGGTGTTAAGCCATTGTGATCTTTTTTATTAACATGAATATTTTCCTTCTCTATCAATCTCCTCACGAACATTTTTCTTTCATTTTGTACCGCCAAGTGCAACGGAGTGTAACCTAATTTAGTTTGCATATTCACATCAGCTCCTTTTCTAAGTAGCATGCTAAAGAATTCTTTGCTGTTTGACTTTACAGCAATGTGAAGTGGAGAAAAACCCATTTTGTCTTGAGCGTTGATATTTGTCCCATTTTTATTTATTAAATAATCTAACGCTATCTCCTTGTTATTACTACTGGCAGCCATGTGGATCGCTCGACGACCATTATCAAATTCCGCATTTACGTTGGCTCCTAGACCTAACAATTGCTTCATTTCCTTGCGAGCAAATTCAATATTGCTGTTTCCTGCGGCATCGTAGAGGTCTCTGTCGATATCAGTATATTGCTTTTCATTCCCTTTAATTATTCCTACCAGTTGAGGAGTGTTGCCATCAATCTGTCTAAAGATAAGTTTTTTTGTTTTTTGATTAGGGTCAAGACGCCTTTCAGGTAATGGTAAGCCATGAAGCGTCGGGTTGGCCTTATCAATCAAAGTAAAATCATTTGACCATTTACTGACTATCGAATACATATTGTCTCTCTCAAACTGCACTGCATATCTGACTCTATTAGCTTTTTCCCAATGTCCATGCTTTGCAATAGTTAAGTTAAATTGGACTCGTTCTACGGTTTCTGGTGTATCAGCTAAGACAAGTAAGTTCATATGACTTATTTCATTCTGAAAATGCTGTAAGTCTTGCATATACTTATGCAATTCCTGTTTCGTCTTTTCATCAAAGAGTTTTGCATTTGCTGCAGTAACCTTTCTGACTTTAGCTATTAATCCTTCATCGCCGGTTAAGTAAACTTTAAATGTGCTGAAATTATTTAAAATTGAAATAAAGTTTTCATTATACTTTTTAAGATTTCTTTCTTGATAGTAATAATCTGCTAAATAAGTATATTTTTCAATTAAAAAATACATCACTTCAATGTAAGCTTCAGTTCCGTAAAAAAGTGCTCGCAATGCAGCGAGAGCCTCTTTATCATCTTTACTTTCTGGAACAGTTAAATTCTCATTGATTAGTGAATGAAGATGCTCTGATAGTCTATCAGTAACTGGTGTTTTTGTCTGCCGAAAACCATCTAAATATCCTTCTTCTTCAAGTTTATTTTTGTAGAGATGACTGTCTGAATTGATCAACAATTTTTTCTCTTTGTCGAACGAATCAATGAAATTATTAATCTTACCTGTTAGTTCGGCTATTCTAGAATTTCTTATGGATCCTAATACTTGTTTAAATTGATACTTCATTTCAGTTCTCATGTCTTCAACTGCTGTTAATATTTTGGTTACTTTCTCATGAACTTTTCTTAGTATTTCGGTGTTTTCGTCTAGTTTCTTATCAATTTCTTTGAATTTAGTATCCAGCATTTGCTTTATCTCATCGAAAGGTAAAGAATCACAGTCTACTGAAGAACTTGCGAGATCAATACCAGATGAAAACACCTTGCTGATTATAGACACTCCAATAGCCACTGTTTCGACGCCTGGTATTGAAGTACACGAGTCTGCAATCCCGCTTACCGTTTCACTTATCATAGACATGTTATCCAATTGAGAACAAACATCAGTTTTCTGCTCAAATGTCAACTCTCTCTTTGAGCGCTTTGCTAAATAAATAGCCATTATTGCCTTCAAATTTCTGAAAGAAATGCGTTATGAAAAGAAAATACTTACGAATCAAGATTTTGAATTCCCGCAAAATATAAGCTTATATGAGTAGGGATGAAATCCAGCACTTGAGTTGCGATTGGAAAAAAGTCGCAAATCACCGGTATTTATACGTTTTCCAGTTCGTTTCTTCCATTCTGTTCCCTAAATTCCTCGTTAAATCACCAACTGTTAAACGTTTCTGAAAAGATGTTTTTTTTTATCCAATGACATGACAATCAGTAAAGTTATCATTTGTAACATATGTCATTTTTAGACTTTGTGTATTATTTAAATAAATTTATATTTTGGAATGCGAGAGAAAAATATCAAAATTATATACATATATTTTATTTTATAAGATTTTCATATTTTGACAAGATTCCGGTGAAATTCTTAGTTAGAAATGCTTTAATGAAAATTTATCTTTTAAAAGGTTTTGGATCTTATCAAAAATTAAAGGTAATATCTTACGATAAAAACTAAGAATTTTTCACTTATTTTATTTAAATAAGCTTAATAAATTTTCCTGTCCACATAATAAGAGAAATTTAATTAATGCTCTTAATATTTAAAATAATTTAAATTATTATCAATTTATTAACTTCAAATACTGCAACAACATTTTAAAAGATAAAATGTTTTAAATTATTTAATTGTTTAAATAGATCTCTAAAGAATATGAATTTATTTTTTATTTTTTGTTAATTGTGTTATTTGTAAAAAAACAGCTATCTTAAAAATTCAATGAACTTATATTTATAATTGAAATATGCTGCACTTTTTACATTTTCTAGTAAAATTCTTTATCTTAAGTTCTCTACAGTCTACAAGAAATGAAACAAACTTTCAGAAATAATTAAATTTTGATAATTTAAAAATGATTTAAAATATTTTTAAATTTTATTATCACCTCATTTGCTATGATTTCTAAATATATTCTGTTTGTTTTTATGGTTATATATTTGAGTCACCTGCATAAATATTTTAATGCCATCAAAAATATTTCCAAAATATGCTTTTTTAAGAACTTTTAAATTTATAAATTGATTAAAAAGTTAAATATATTGAAAGAACGCAGCGCAAGTTAAACTGATCTCTGAAATTCAATATAATTTAAGTTTTGGGTTTGTGTATTTATACAGGAATCCATTTGCTAAAAGCATTATCCAGCGTAATTGAATGATAGATGTGTCAGGTCTTATTAGCCTTATTTGGGACATAAATTTATATCCAATTAATTAAAAAACCTAAAAGTTTGTCTTGTGAAATTATGAAACGGCATCGCTTTAAACTTCATGCATAGAGATTTCAAATATATATACTTAAATATTAATTATATACATAATACTCACATAAAGCTGTGTTTCATAGAATGGTTGCCCAAGTAATCAATCAATATTTTACATATTTTAATGCATCAAACAAAATAATTTGTTCCTAAATATGTACTTCTCTCTCATGAATTAAACATAGAACATTTTTTAGGAAATCAAAAACTTTGATTTATCGGTCAATCAATTATATATATTTTTCAGCATTAATCCTAAGGCTGGAATTAATACGCCATTTATTTGGAGAATTTTTCCATGTTGACTAACACTGAACGGTGATAACTCTTCTACCTTTATAAGCATAAAGAGTAAAAGTTTAATAAAATGCTAATGAAATTGGAAGTGCAAACTCTTTCTTGGCCAGTTAGTAGGCTATTATCAAGACAAAAAAATTAAAAAACAAAGAGAAATATTATCTTTGAAAAAAATGTACTGTTTATAAGTAGAAATGCAAAACAGTGGTGTTAAATCAGAAATATAATCTAATAAAAAACGGTGTCAAAAAATAAATTCATGAAACAAAAAGATATGTATAAAAGAGTATGCTAACAAGACAGTTTTGTAATTGACTGCAAAATAACTTCCTAGCTTTCTGAGAAGCCAAGTTTTTAAAATCATTTCTGTGAATTCAATACATTTAAAAATTTTGAGATTACTAAAAATGACGACAAAATATGAAAGCATTTTTTGTAACATATTATTTCTCATGTAATCTTTAATAAATTTTAATTTTCTTTAACTTCTCTTACCTGAAGGAACAGATGAAGTTAAAAATTTCTTCTTGCATGAGCAAAATATAGGAAACAGGGAGTGAGATCATCTTTTACAATAATTTCTGTGGAAATAATGCAGGGAAACTTATGCAGAAAACAGAATATTGAATAACACTCAGCCAATAAAATGAATCTTTCATTTACGGGAGAAATTGCGTGATGAAGAATGATGAAATAGAAAACAGTCTTCACTTGTTGGATGGGAATTTGAAACTGGTTTACCACTGTCTTTGCTGTTAATTCAATGGATATTTTCCTGAGATTTTAGATAAAAAGTTCGAGATCAATATCTAAATCTTTATCAAGTGCCATTGATGAACGGACAAATATTTAAAAATTATTGTCAAATCTTTAGGAAACTGAATATTTTCCTAAAATTATCTAAGCTTTCAATGCTTTCTCTGGTGGCTAATTTAATATCTTGAAATATTTTGCTAAAGTAATTAATAATAGAAAATAAATTATGCCAGTTTAAAATGTAACACTAGAATTTAAATGTTTCAAGACATTTAATTGTTAATTTTTCATACTGTTTTTTGCACAAAAATTATTTGTGTCAGTTTTTAAGAGATTAATAGATGACACTTTTTTAAAATTCACATGTAGATGTGAAAATAATAACACCAGAAATGTTATTTTAGATAACATGTTTATTAGAAATTAATTTTTATAGAAAGTTATGGCTAAAGCTGAAGAGCATATATATATATATATATATATATATATATATATATATATATATATATATATATATATATATATATATACACCAAAAAGTGGTATCTGAAATATATTTAATTGATAAAAATAACCAGACTGTATGTGTGTGTATAAGCAGATTACTCCACCCTATATCTAATACCTAAATGTAAATTTGCTTAAAATTATTTTTAAAAACACTTAAACTTATTGAATGAATAAATAAATCAGAAATTTTTAGTGTAAAGAATAAAATAAACGAATGATCTGACCGTATGCCAACACAGAAAATAACAGACAGTTTCCTTACTTAATTTATAAATTACTAGACTAATATAATTAAAAGGGAAGTGGTTATTATTTGTAAGCGTTGTTAATCATATACACATGAAAATGATTTCTACCTTCAAATTTGTTTTTATAAATTATAAATTTAGTATTAAATTGAATTTTTTTCCCTTTCTTCAAATGCATATTAAATTTAAACATTGACTAAACATTAGAGACAAATCAACATGACATGATCAAATAAATCTTAAAAATGATGCACACAAGAGTTGCTATGAAGAAGCGTTAGATAGACCTTTCTAACATGGAGAAAATAGTAAACGCAGTGACAAAACTAAGGGACAAAGCAGATTAGACGACACAAAAGAGATCTTTTCCAACTTGATACTAGATGAAACCAGAAGAAAATACTTTTAATTAAAAGTATATAATTTATACTGCTATTAATTATAAGCTTTATAAAACCATAAATCACGCAAAAGCACCTCTTCCCCTTATTTTTGATTGCCTAAATTGTAAGGCTGTTATTAAACTGAAACATTTTCTTTTTTCCAAATGCATATTGAGTTTAAGCCCTCCTTTGTCTCAGCCAATATTAACCTTTTCATATTTTGTCGGTAAAGCAACTTTTGTAAAAATATTTTTCGAGACGTCTATGTTCCATCAATCCACAGAAGTTCTTTTCAAGTTTGGTCAACAGAGGTTCAAATGGTTTTACAATCCTGTACCACTGAAATTTTTCTACTGTAGCATTGTTCGCACTGCTATGAATTTTGGTCTCAAATGAAGGATGTATATAGAGTGGACATTATTGGAGAATAGACCAACACACTGTGATTTCTTTTTTTTAATACTATGCTTGTTGTTGGCATCCGCTATCGACCTGCTACGATCGGCCTTAATGTTTATTCATAAAACACTTGTGAGCACTCGGGACTTTTCCATTTCAAAATTTGCCATACATACAGCCATCAGAACATAAGTTTCTAGTTTATTTATGGAATCCCTAAAAGAGTGTTTTCAAAATCAGTTTGTACAGTAAGTGTCTATTTCGTGGGACTCGTTTCGATTTGTTAATTATCTTACCCTTAAATCTTGTTTATAAAGACAACATTGACCGGGTCTTAGCACCTTAAATAGAATTACTTTAGGCATTCACGCTAAAAGTAGGAATTGAACTCATGAACTTTTATCTGAATGAACGGTATTAACAGTTCTGCTGCCAAGTCTGCAACATTTTGAAACTTGGAATTCATCTTATATAGTCAGTTATAATCCAATTTATTACAAAAATATGGTATATTATGAATTCATATGATCATATATCAATCAGAACTGATTTGCAGTTGAATGAATAATGGCATGAATAAGAATTCAAGATAGACACGAAACATCGAAAAGTTTCACTTGTTAGAAAGCAATATCAATCAGTGAGATGTTAAAAAATGCATACCTTTCTAGGTTGCAGATAGTAATTGAGATGCTGTCGTATGTGATGTGCGTAAGGCGAAGAACTATCCAACAATACAGACTTTCGCAAATTTAAGTCTGGAGATTTGTCCCTCTGTGATGAAGCTGATGTCTAGAGGACTATTCGTCAAGTGATTCATTATGAGCTATTACCAAACGGTCACTGCGGACCTATACTTGCAGTAACCGGAACATGTGCAGCATACATTGCAGCAGAAGGAGCCAACGCTGAAAAATCGCAATGGTGTACTGTTCTTTCTCTGAAAACACGTGGCCAGCTTTATGCCATGCTCGTTACTCACCTGATTTTGCACCATGAAAATACCACCTCTTCTAATTCCTGGACAATCGTCTTCAAGGAAAATCTTTTACCAATGAAACAGTTACGCCAAGTACTCAAACACTTCTTTGTGTCCAAAACCCCAGAGTTTTACCTCAAGGGGATTACACAACTGGAGACACGTCCGCAAAAGGTGCCGATGTTGATCACCGCGAAGACTAACAATAGGCTACAATTTCTGTAGGTCATGTTCTTTTGGTTAATCAAAACGATAAAAACTTTCTTGCTTACATTGTATGAGAAAGGATATTCCCTTAAGAAAAAATATCCTTTTTTTTAATCTTAAATGAGTTTTTAGTTACAAAATACACTTTTTAAGGAACTACAAAAATATTATTTTTGATTAGATATTTTGCTAATTCTATTATAATATTTTTTTACGTTCTTTTTGTATGAAGTCTTATAAAAGTTGCTTTTGAAATTTTAGAAAAGATATTTTTACTTTTAAGTCTTTTCATGAAAACTTTAAACAACGTAGTTGTAGAGGTAGCGTCAGTAGTACATAAATTGAACTCAATTTTGAAGTTAGGCCAAATAATGTAACACTAAATGCGTTTTACAAATTAAGTTCTGTCTTAGAGGAGACACTCATAGAGTATTTTAGAAAACATTTTCTGAAGGTGGTACATGAATAAATTACCATTTCACACTATTATAACAGTTTTATCTGTTTCTATTTCAAAACTAAAATGTTTTGTGGTATATTAATTATTTATTTTGGATAAAAACTTCAATGTATTTCGCAAATTAAAAGAAATGCATTGTTCGTAAATTATAATGTGCAATTTTCTAATAGTTAATTCTAACAGAAAAATATTTTCATTCAGATATTTACATGAATGATTACTCTTTCTAGATCTAAATTATCACAGTATGCTATAAAATATCATGAATGTTTATAAATAATGTATTAGAATTTAGTAATTATGAATGAATGATAAGGAAGATGTGACATTCTCAGACTATAAGAAATAAATGAGCTGCCAGTAAGGTAAATAATTTTATTAAAATAACATTTAAAAAAAGAATAAATAAACTATCAAAAAATATTTTCGGCAATTTTGAATTAATTTATAGTCTGTCCTATATGCCCTGATCAAAGAAAAAATTATGAAATACAAATTATTGTTCAAATTTGTTCGACGCTTCCCAAGTTTAAGTTAGATGTTCATAAAATCTTATAAATTACCCCGTGTCAATAAATTAACGAAAGAAAAATATTTTTTATGTCATTGTTGTAGCATGAAAAGAGTTCTGGTGGATAAGTAGCTTCACGACGCTTTCCGAAAGATGACCAGGTAGAAGCATTGCCTGCCACGGGTGGCAAAAGGAAGGGTGACCACATTCTCCCTCGCTGGACTATTGTAGCTCAGTGAGGTGAGGACGTGTCTGGGTTAATCTGTGACGTCCGAAGTCCCTCAGCTGATGCGTTGTGGAGAGAAGGATGCCAGCCAGGGTGTGTCTTTGTCACAGACCGCGGTTGAATTTAACAAAACGCTTGTGTGATGAGAGGCGAATATTCCAAACCCGCTAACCTTGAGAAACAGTCGCATGAACAGTTGTGTATGCATAAAGTTCTATGCGTGAGGAACACATAAAAATTATTTTTCGTATTTTACATTCGATTATATTTTCCTATTTACAATTAATGGAAATATAAAAATTTATTTGAAAAATTTAAGCATTGCACCTATTTGAAATTAATTATTTCGAAATTATCAGTTGATATTGATTTTTCACGAGATGGATGATATGATATATAAAAAATCATATAATAAATAAGGACTTTTTCAGTTGCTTAAACTGCAATGTCATATTTTTGCAAATTAATAATTTATAATTCAGATCAGACACATTAAGATTAAATTAAATAATGCCTATATTACTGTGTTACATAACAACAGTCAATAATTTTCAATTTAATTAGATATTGAATGTTGAAAGGTATCATTTCATTACTTCACAACAACAAATTAATTATAAAGTAATGGATTAAATAGCTATGATTCAATTTAATGTCTTTGATTTTACAGAATGTTCAATAAATCTTCTCGCACTTTTGATTAAGTCGTTTAAAAACCAAAAATGTAAATTTTAATACGCCAGAATATGAATATGTTTTATAATTGTTACGATTACGCTTAATCATAAAATGTCTGATAAATAAATAATTCATTAGGCATTTTGATGCACTAAATATTTTATTAAATTTTTTCCAATTTAGTTTTAATTTGCAAGCACAAATGCAACACTAGATTAAAGTTAGGATAATATACATATTTGAACTCTTGTTACCATTTATTGACCTTTTCCTTATACCAATTTTCCATTAATTATTTTTATTTCACATTGTTCTGTAACAAATTCTTTCTTACGTATCCATTTTCATTAATAAAATTCAAATATGATTAGATGACAGCATTTTCATTCATTCCTTTAAGTAATTCATGTTTCATTAAATGCTAATTAAAAGCACATACATATTAACAGCTGTTGCAGGTGGTTTGTAAATTTTTCCAAATATATATTTTGTTATTCAGATAACTTCACAATGAAATATTCAATTATATAACCGTTCTTCAAAATGATTTAAATGACCTGTAAAATCTATTACAGAAATTTGTTCGATCATCTGAAAACTTCTGAACAGATGGTTCAAAGTATTTCACGACATATTCCATGCAATTTATACCGATTATATGCCAATCAAATGAGAATTTAATTAAAATTGCTCGAGAAATTTAATTGAATATTTTCTTTTCATCGTTGTACGAAATATGCAAACGTGTATTTCAGGATTTTTCTATTTTTATTGAAATGTGGTAGAGAAAATGATCAAGAAATAAAATCAAGTCTATTAGAAATAATGCTCTATTTACATAAAATGAGTTTTGTAGAATACATTAGATTTTCGATTAGAAAAAATTAGATAGCTTCATCATTGATTCAACCGATTAATATCACCTGTAGTTTTTATCGCTTTACAGTAATATATTACTTTACACAGCTTTACAAGTTCTAAATAACATTAATATAATAACATGTTGTAGCTGTTCCTTAGGACACTTAGACAAGACATGTTCGCTATGCCGTTGGCTATCGAATTTAAGTCAGTAGGGTGCGTCTTTTATTTTAACTAGAGCACCAAGAAGGAGAAACACGACTTTTCTCTAAGACTCTTCCGATAGATTCCGCCACCCTCAATTTTGACATTCATCTGAAGGGGGAGGAAATTTTCTCCAGACCATTACACCCATGGTAACTGCTCAACAACCGACCACAGGATTTACGATTCCACAGATATAACGAGCACGTATACCGCATGTACTCGGTGGGTCTTTAGCGGCATTGGGAATCAAACCCCAACATTCCAGGTGGAAGGCCTATGCCCTAACCTCTAACTACCACGGCCACATTATAATAACATAAAAAGACTTATCATTTGAAGCTTAAATAATTTACTATGAATGATTAAAATGTGGTTGTGTTTCTGAACAGGTAGGTATATCAAAAGTTCTTGATTTAAATTTAACTTATGTAATAAGTTACCGGAAGTCACAAGATAATAATGTGGAGCATCACAACGAAGGCAGAGGTAGTTAAGTGAGAAGTGGAATCAAAGAGGAAGTATAGTTCCAAAGTTTCCTCTGTAAGCCATAAAGTGCACATTAATTCATTAGTTATAGAACACATGTAGAAAACTTTATGTGGTAGAATAATTGGCCACTTTCAAGTAGAGAGTCACACTTCTGGATTTTTGCAATGGTACTAAGATTATTGTAGTGCCTGCAGATTTTACTGTTCAAGCAATCAACAGATTTCTATGCAGAGCGACGTTATGTATTTCGCAATAATTATTTTAAGAAAGAAGCATACTCAGCACATCATTACTCAAGTCTCATTAATTGTCGATCGTGACTGGTACTACAATTTATACGAGATACAACACAGGCCTTATACATTCACAAATTATTCTAATCTGTTCCACTCACCCCGTTATTTTTGGGGCTTAGCCCTGTTAAGGAAAAAAAAGCTCCAGTGGCTCAGTAGTTTCACACTGCTTTTCCTAAGATCATTAAAGTGGAGTATCACTTTTCCATGTTAATTTATTAAAAGGGTGAGCATCATCTCCCTCAGTGTGTTGCTCTAGCCCCGTCGGATGGTTAGCGCTCTTGCCTTCGGTTCAACAGTTCGTGGGTTCGAATCCCACCTTGGGCATGGATGTTTGTAGTGGTTCGGAATCCACTTTAAACCGTAAGTCCCGGTCTAATTAGCCCTCGTGTGCAAAAAATGACCGTTGAGCGAGAAACAAACCGAAACCTAGCCCCGTCGGTTGGGGAT
Organism: Latrodectus hesperus; assembly: GCA_037975125.1. Lineage (NCBI taxonomy): Eukaryota > Metazoa > Arthropoda > Arachnida > Araneae > Theridiidae > Latrodectus > Latrodectus hesperus. The sequence goes on from JAJQOW010000155.1 coordinate 118,938, forward strand.
GTGTCTATGCTATCTGATAAATTCAAACTCATTCGTCTGGTGTGGCGTTAACGTAGTGAGGAAGGTGCCAGCTTAGGTGTGACCTTATCACTTGGCCATGGATCAAAATTACGAAGAGTATAGTGGTAGGAAAGTATTCCAAATTCATTTACGTTTAGATACAGTCCAGGACTCAACTGCACAGCTATGTATGTATTTAGAAACGTGTTATTCAGATATCTAGATATAGGATGGGTGTGAAGTTTACATAGATGAACCTAGATTTATTTGTAGTCAGATTCCAGTTGGTCTTGTCATTGAAAAATGTCAGAATCCAGTTTTAACGAAGACAATATCAATGAATAAGATTGTTACGAAAGAGAAATATTTTTCATTTGATGTGAAATCATAATCTTTTCCCAAATGTGGATCACCATATTTAAACAAAAAACACAGTAAGCCAAACTTATTGTGATAACATTCCGGAAAAACATGTGTGCTTATTTAAAGATACGAAGGGGAACAGTGCTTGTATTTGCAGATGAAAAGACTTGCTTTCTCTTGGCAAGAATTATAAAACACTTTTTTTCAATCTAAAGATATCACAAGTTTGTAATTGCAAAGCTCTGTCATTATTTTAAGCCGTAAGATCGTGTTTGGGAAGCTAGGCGGATGAGTAGAACCTTGAATGTTACTTCGTATAAATATACTAACACTTTGGAGCACATGCTGTTTCACTAAGGGGTACAATGTTGTTGTTGTCGTGTGCCAGCTAAGCTGACATTATGGGGTGCGCTGCTCCACTTTTCCAACAGAACCATATTTAGGTGTGAAGTCCGACTTCCTCAGTACACATATGCCATAGGTACCCGTTTATAGCGTATGCAACCATTTACAACCCATTCATACAAGGATAGGACAAAGACATGATATATAAAGAGAGAAAGTATATCTAGGCATGAACCAGGATTCGAACTCACAGCCTCCCTATCAGTAGTCAGGCACGCTGACCACTAGACAAGTTGGCTGGCAAGGGGTACAATATTTTGCAAGAATAGCTTGATAATTTAATACTGGCCATGTTGAGACATTGTACATATTAAGCTCAATACATGAAAAACTTAGAACATATTAACCATTAGAGCAATAATATATTTCGTAAATTTTCTGTAAGGAAAATTCCTATTGCTTTGTTCTCTCTTTGTCTTTTTATAAAAAAATCGTAATTCCAATATAATTTTTGTTTTGCTTTTGAAACTTTGTACATAAACTGGCATCATGAAACAAATATATATTTCTTGGACTGGATTTGAAATCTTGGAACTTTTAAGAATAAAATCTTTTGAACATTTATTTGCATAAACCTAGTTTTTGCATATGAATGATGCATTGAAGGATTTATAATGCTTTGTACAAATTCAACCTTGTACTAATAGAAATCTTCAATTGAAATATTCAAATAAATTAATATGGTTATATTTATTTTTTAAACGTGTAAACATAAAATTACGTTTTGTTCAAAAGTTGCCAATAAATAATAAATTTCTATAAAAACTGAGCAAAAATCTTATAAAAATCAAAAATGTTTACAATTAACGTAGAAAAGTTCAATCATGAGTAAAAAGATTATCTTAGGAAAATTATGCGGGCTGTTCGATACTTCTGAAAAAATATTTGAAATACGTAATTAACATTTCCTCATTTAGTGAAAATACTGTATTTCTATCTGTAATCTTGATATTTTATTTTCATTACTTTATTACATAATGAAAATTTTGTTTTAGCTATTTAATATATTCTTAACTTTTTATTCAAAATAAACTTTTGGTAATTTTTTTAAACATTCGAAGTAAAAAAAAAAGATTTTATCAAAATTCAACATAAGTAATTTTTCAACCACAAATCTACATTAATTATTTAACACATTAAACTATCTTTTTAAAAAAATGAAATTCAATATTTATATGTTAATTAATATTAAATGAAATTCAATATAATTTTTCTAGGAAATTAAAAATATTGATATTCTTTCATAAATATCCAATATTCTAATAGCTCGAAAATATTCGTACTTTTAAATATTTAATAATTAGATTATTTTTTAATAATTTTTAGAATATATCATGTTAGAGTTGCAAGAATATTAAATACAACTTGTATTTGAGGAAATATAGAAACATAATAAAATCTGCTTCATTAAAACATGGAATAAATTTTAGATATGTTTCTTCATTGGGTAACTTCTGATTTCTACTATACACATCAGAACTTAAGATTTAAAAATATCGAATAGTTATAATTTTCATACTATAGAAATATGGCCCAAATATAGCAACATTATTTCATATGGAATTATAAATTTGAAATTGATCACATAAATTATTTGTAAGATTAATTCACATTAAGCAATGAAGCGTCGAAAATTATAAAATCTTTTCCCGATTTAACATTTAATAGCTGGATCTACATTTCTCCAAACTATCATAAAAGGATTTGTTTTCATTCATAATCAGAAATATCTGGGCCTTCAAATCCCATATGACAGGAAATTAAATCAAAGTGCAACTATACTGAGCCGGCACGCTACCGGTGACATAACCACAGAGGCAAAAGTGAACCGCAGGATCAAATTTGCTATTGCAATTTATCAAATATACCATTTAAATTTGCGCCATCGCAAATTTGCATTTTTTTATTGTCTTTTGTTTGAGAATGCCTTTGAAATGCTAAATACAAAATGCAAGAGTCGGAAAGAGTGTTTTGTATGGATGTCTATAAATATTGACAGGAGTAAATGAACGTTAACTTTTTATAATTAAAGTTTATTAATTTTTTCTTTGAAATAATTCAATTTATAGCAAGCTATTTAACTTTTAGACAATATTTGATAAATAATTCATATTCAAAATGAGATATTCTATGACATCAATAAATTATGTATCTATGAGCAATTTCAATTTGTTTTTTAAGTCATATATATTAAACAGAAACTACCTTATAGATGAAGATAATGTCTCCTATATATACATTGCAGCAATTGAAACGCTTTGCAAGTTTTACAGTTCCATAAAAAAGTTTTATATGTAAAATAAGCTTTCCGAAACATTCTTCTTCAGGGGTCACATCCGTTCAGAGAAGATGTAATCTCTAATAGTCTTCTAATGTAACCAGCGTTGCATAAAGGTAGTTTAATTTGGATTCATGAATAGAAAACTTCATTTCTCTATGTCTTTATTTTTCGCGTGAAGCTCGGTTGCGTAGATGTAGCGCTTCTGAGGCACCGATTCAAGGTTTGATCTTCGAGTTGTACAAGGTCACTCAGCCTTTCATCCCTTCAGTGGGTCGACGAAATTGAGTACCAAGAATGCTTGGGAACTAAGCACTGAAGATTTTATTTTAGGCTGACCATGCAACCGAGACATATGTTTCGCAGTCTCTGTCAAGATATGGGCACTCTATGTCTTGGATCTCATGTAAGTTTGTAGTGCCACTGAAGTTAGCTTTTAATTTTTTTCATTTATAGGTCAATAGCTTTGAATTATAAACGCATTTGATCTCAAAGAATTACATGCATTTTCCAATTAGATAACTTTAATACAGGCTCAAAAAATACAATATTTTTGGTACAAAAACATATTGTAAAACAAATTTCTGCTAATTGTTGCTTATCATTAGTATTTTTTTAGTTATTTATATTTCTAATTGTATCTTACCACAATGCACTTTATGATTACAGCTTAATTATTGCTGATTATTAAAAATAAAATAAGAATAATAAATAAACTAAATGTGACATATTTGCACAACATGCGTATTTTTCATAAAGACTACAATTTCGTCGAATCTGCAAACATGAGCAGCTGCAACACTTATGATGCGTGACTTTATATCGCTTTATGAAAAGCCTTTTACAAACTATGCACATAACATTTAACAAAAACCAAATTGTTTTTTCATATAGTGATTTCTGTTAAAAAGAGGCAGTAACTTTTCATATAGTTATTTAATTTATGAAGATTTATACTCTAAAATCCCCATGGATGCTTTTCACGTGTACACGGACGACAGTAAACTTAAAAGTGGCAGTACTCTGGTAGTGGCATTTATATTAGATTTCAAGATCAAGTAATAAAAATCCAGACTTCTGCTCGTTATTTAGAAACGAAATCATCGCAGTTTTGTAAGATGTGAACTCCATAATTTTGCTACCGCATAAAGATATCTGGATATTTTCGTATGATAAAAGTGCCATCCAGCACTTGGCCTATTGGCATAACATAAGTGGTAGTATAGGTGCAGACATCCTCAGAAAACTAAGGCAACTTACCCTTTCTCATCGGATTCACTTCCAATTGATTCCATCACTCGTCGACGTTGCTGGAATGAAATTGCGGACAGTCTCTGGAGCTGGTGCTGACGAGGCAGCAGAGCTTATCTCTCCTCTTACTTATGTGGAGCTATTTCCTAATTACAAGGCAAAGAATAAGAACATTCGGAGGGTCCCACTGGTACTTCCATAGTATCAGAGTAAGTGCCTTGGTGGCTTCTTGATTCGGGGTGGCAGTAGACAAGATCAAATTCCCTTAATCGATTCCTTAATGGTCATCTGTCATCAATGACTTTTGTCGGTAGTAATTAACGCTTTAAAATTTGCACTAAGTGTGCTTCTGAACATGCCTCTCTAGTCACATTTTATTTTCTTTGGAGCTCACCAGGAAGGACTTGGTTCAAGATCCCCTATATTGGTAATGTGCTTCTTCAAGGTCAATGGACTCGTAGACCTGATCTAGCTCTGCTGTTCAAGGGAATGAGAAGTAACAACCGATGCAGTATTACTCGAGTGACAAAACGAAAATCGATGGAACAAATATTTTGCTAAAAATGGTTGGGGATAAATGCTTTTTATATAGTCATTCTTGTGTCAAATGTAATCAAGTTATAGTCAAATCAATTCGTAAATGTTGGCTGTTAGGACCAAAAAGCTTAAGAGAGTAATGATTCCAACCATTTCGTCACAATGCTACATTTAAAACATATATTTTTCATACAGTACTCAAGTAATACTTTAAACTTCATGCTTATTGTTAAATGTGAAACTTTTATACAGAGGTACAAATAAGGCATTGTCCTGCATCTTGATCAGAATTAAGCATTTTATATAGAGTTCTACAAAAATAACTTTTATATGAAATAAAGAATGCATACAATTTGTAAATGCTTTGTATTGCAATTATATTTAAACACACGTAAAAAGAAAATATTTAATTCTATAAATTACAAATTGGAATCAGAATTAAATATTTTTCACCACCAAGCTGATAAAAGGTGGAATAAAAAGATTTAGAATCTTTGGTTGTGTTGACAGTTGGAACATGAATCTGGAGTTTCTGGAGTGAAAACATTTTAATTATATGTAATAAAAAATTTTATTCCTTTTTTTGTAATTAGTTCGACAAACCTTTTATGATAATTAGAATAATTAGAATATATTTATTACAACAAACGCATAATATATGCATTGTGATACATTTATTTTTTGAAGTAGCTTTTTAGAAAAGAAAAATTTATATATTTATAGACTTAAAAAGGCAGAAGCATCTTTCTCAGCTGTGGGAATGCCTGCTTTTATAACTCTAACAGTTAAATCATTTGTAAAAATCTAATATAATGTTTACAATACTCTATAAGAATGAAAACAAAATCTAAAAGAAAACTTAATGAGATAAAATTAATTAATCAGTAGCACAAATTATGAAACAAAATATTTGTTTGTTGAAGAAGAAAATGTTTGTTATTAATTTAAACGAGTAATTTTATGGTTGAATTAAAGGTTTTTTATACAGTACACATACACACAACAAAAACATACATTGTAAATATAGTAGAAGTTTTCTCAGTGAACAAGATGAATCATTCAGAATACCAAAAACATGTCGGAAAAGATATACGTAAATACATATAAATTAGTGTATACAAATGCATACATACACGCATACAAACACACACCACACACATATATATATATGTGTGTGTGTAAAAAAAAAAAATATATATATATATATATATATATATATATATATATATATATATATATATATATATATATATATATATATATATATATATATATATATATATATATATATATGTGTGTGTGTGTGTGTGTGTGTGTGTGTGTGTGTGTGTGTGTGTGTGTGTGTGTGTAATATATATATATATTTATAAATATATATTTTAATAAAGAAATACATTGAAGGTGTTGCCTTCTAAGCTAAAATTTTGATGATTTTATTTAACTTCTAGTTAAATTACTAATTTGTCAGTTTAAAATTTAATTAAGTAATTAAACATTCCTAACCTCTAGCAGCTATTTGAGTATGCAGGTGGTTTATAACCTGCGAAACGAACATTCAACAATATTTTATGTATCGTAATATATTCTAATGTCAAGAGCTCTTTAATGTCTTTCTAATTTAAAGTTCTGTCATAAAACTAATGATTTTATCTCAATCTTTCTCGACAAATGGTGAACCAGATAAATTTGAAATATGTTTAATTTTCAATTTTTATCATATGTCAATGAGGGAATAGAATTAATGAAAATTGAGAATAAAATTCATTTCTATCTCTAAATATTTCTACGTGACGTAAAAAAGTTTTGTTTTGTTGACTTTTAACATTTGTACTGGAAAAATTGACAAAGAAGTATAAATCAATCGCGAAATTTATTCTCTTACTTCAATTGATGCTTAACCTCTGAATCTCTGCCAGTTTAGTATTTCCTTTTGCCAATAATTAAAATGATGCAGCTTCAACATCAATCCATGTATTAAATGTTGACGAGGAATTCTTGTGTCCTTTACAATTTGAAAATCGGATCCAAATTAGATAATTGGACTTTCAATAAATTTTTCAACAAGTAAGCAAATTGGTTAAAATTAAAATTTTATTGATATCAAAATATCTTAAAAATAATTTTCAATAAAACTTAATGAAGGAAATGGAGAGCGTGTGGTCATGTGAGGAAATTTAATTTATATTTTAGTTTCTAGAGAGAGAGAGAGATCAGCAATGTGTATTTCAGCCGATAATAGGATTTCCAAAAATTAGATTATTTAATCTTAATCAAGATTCAAATTTTCATAACTGAAGTTTTTTAATGTACTTTCCTTTTAAAATAAAGTAAGTTAAAGCAATTGATAAGGCAGTTAAATTTATATTTTGAATTTGAGAAATATTTTTAGTTTTCTACACATTAAAAATGAGAATTCTTAACAAGCATTTAATTCATATTGATTAAAATTTAAACTTCTATTTTGTTAAAGTTTCTCTAAAGTATCTTTGACTTGAAATTAATGAGAAAAATGTGCAATATGCATGAAGCATTTGCTAATAAAAATTTCGATATATTTTATTTATATTTATGAGTTTTATGAGTTATTTATGAGTTATCTTACTAAGCAAAATCTCTTATCATAATTGCAATATATGTCATTTGCACAGATCACAGTGGATTTGTGATTTTTCTTTAATACAAAATTGAATTCAATAAAACCTTTGCGTGTGAACCCCCGGCATACAAATGTAACACATAACAATATAATTGTAATACAAGTTTAATGTTTTTATTTTGTAAATTTAAGCCTAAATGCTGCATATGTTATTAACGGTTAAATAATTAATTACATTCTATAAAAATTTCATTTGATTCCTCTTAAGCCTGCGATCACTTACTTTTATATAACAATTTTTATGTTAAATTTCATCAAGTATAGTTAATTTTTTTTTTGGAAAAAACCTCCCAATCATTTTATTTTTCATATTTCATATATTTATTAAAGAATTCAACACACACATCCATGAATAATATAAGTATTAGACTTTAAGAAATATATATATATATATATATATATATATATATTATAATTTATATATCTATGTATAAATTACGGTTTTGCCACTCCCCTTCCCATATATATATGGGATGGGGAGTGGCTAAGACGTAATTTAATTAATTAATTCTTATTTAGACTAATAATTAATTAACATATATTTGCAAATACAAATATATACAATTTTGGAATATTTACAATTAATCGTCTTAATGATAATAACATGAAATGAAGTTTAAAGTAAGGGGGAAATTAGCTGTCATCTTGCTGCTATCAAACGCAACATCTTACGGGCGTCTTCATCTTTCGGCTTTATTCCGCTCACTGGAAAAGTTGTTGAGCTTCTTAAGTCCCTTCCAGAGTAGGCACTTGCAATATTGACGTCGGCTATTAAATAGTTCACCACAATTCGGCCGTCCTGGTATCGGCTGGCCCTGCAGACGACACTGCAAGTACATAAAAAACAACAGGGAAAGAAAATAAGCAAAACAGGATAAAATTCTCTGAAAAGAAATAACTTTTATATACAGCTTCTTATAAGCTTAGATCTGAAATAAAGAAATGAGTCAGTTCTTCTTTTAGCTTCATTTTAGTCACTTCGACTTCAGACTGTCCTCCAGCAATTCGACTTTCATTTACCTTTAACTTGCATAATGTCCTCGTCTTTTGGCATACTATACCAGGGTCTTAGGAATTCAGCACAAGTCGTGGTACAGTTAGGTCCATCATGACTTCCTTTTTGATTATATCATAGGTGTTGCCTCCTTTAACTTTTAGTTCTGTAAGGTCCTAAATAATTTGGTTTAAGTTTCAAGTGCGGTCCAAACTGAGCTCTTTTAAAAGCGATCAAATCGTTAAATCCATAAAATTGTGGTTCTCTTCTTCTCAAATTATACGTTTTCCTGTTTTCTTCTTGGATCTTGGAAATTTTTTTTTTAGCATGCTTTCTGAGTTCATATCGTTGAGCTTACTATGACCTCCAACGTTCATCTTCGAACCAAAATGGATGCTCAAAAAGTGCGGTATCTATGCTTCGTTGATATGTTGAATTGATCGTCTGCTGTAGTTCGTTCGTAAATTTATACCACTGATCTGGATTCTCTAAAGATAACTTTTAAAAAACTGATATGATAGTTTGGTTGATCCTTTCAACTTGTCCATTAGCTCTTGGCAGACGAGTGGTTATTAAATGATGTTTAATATTCTCTTTAGAGCATGGGTTCCCTAACATTTTTTTCTCGTGGACCACTTTCTAAGTTTTACTATTCTCGGTAGAACCCTGCAGCTACATTTCTACTGTATTCCCAAAACTCCTAAAAAATTTAATCTTCCCTGGCTTTTTGTTCCTTTATGGAAGTTTTGAATAAGCTCTAGTTTTTAATTTTTACTAAATGACTACCTACTACACTGAAATAGTAAAACAAATATAATATGATTGATAAATTACAATATACAATAAAAATAAGTATAACAAATTGGCAGGTACTTATTTGTCCGGTATTGCAAACACTGACATCGATTCACTCACAGTCACACTTTTATGTTCAAACCATCATCCAGTGTTAAAATATTTTTACTATGCAACTGTACCCTACCAATTTCTATTATAATGATTTAATAAAGTAATGAAGTGTATTATAATCACTGAAATAAGTAAGTTTATTGTATAGAAAAATTGTAGTTTATTAATTGAATAGCTAATGAGAAAGTTATCTCTTACTCGTAACCGAGATCAAAAAAATTCCTTACAGAAAATAATCCAAAGGTCAATATCACACAAATTATCAAGATTATAGTATTGCTATATAAATGATCATGAAATAGAATTATTTACAGTTTTTATCATATAATTTCTATTACATATGAATGTTCCATGTAATTGAACTTTTAATTGCTATGTAATTCTCAGTCTCCATAATTTTAAATATCATCCATTCTTAAAAAACAAAATAATTCATATTTTTAAAACAGAAATTTATCACTCATGACCTAGAAAACGTAAATATAAAATTTAACTTTATGATGATCTTTTTATATATTTTTCACTATTTTTTTATAAAATGAGCAGAGCACAAAACTTACATAATGTTTTACTTCTTTCATCTAAATATTTAATTGGAAAAAAGTATTCACATTATGTGGCAAAAATATGCCTTTAAAATAGTCTGGCTTAAAATTGTTAATTATAAATGCACATTTCTTGAACTATTTAAATTTGAAAAACTTTTTAGCTTAATAAATTTCTTGGAGTAGTTCTAAAATATATAATGTAAATATATATTTAAAAAAACAATTTTACTTATTCTATTAACATTCGTAATTAAATTTATAGTTGCTGTTTAAAACTTGAAAAATAAAGGTGAAAGTCAGCAAATTAAAGATGTTATCTGGATGTTAGAAATGGAAAAAGAGGAAATGTGTCATGCGAATCCTAAAATTATATGAACTATGTTAAATAAAATTTTATAATAAATCGTGTTACTTAATATCTTCACGGTAGTGTCTAAATCTGAAATGTTCGTGAATAATAATTTTTCTAATGAAATTATTGATTTTGTGTAATATTTATTCTGCTAATAGTTGAATTTAGGATTATCAGTATAATTTTCTGACTGCATGTAGTTTTTTGCAGGCTTAGGTACGGGTTTATGAAAACATATATTTCGTTCCATATATTTCGAGAGTATGTTAGTTGAATATTGCTATTGATTATTTGCGTTATGTTAATAAAGTATTTAATTGTGTTTTTTACAGCTATTTGCTGTTATCCTGGAGCTTTTCGGTTTTCCAGTTTTTGATGCTATTTATTATTTGGTCTGGTGTAATTTCCTTGGTGTTAATTTCGAAATTAGCTGTTGCTGGACTTTTAATTGTGTTTTCTATTACGGTTTCTGTAGTTGAATCTGTTTGCTTATTGTTTTTCACTTTTTTTCTAAATGTCTTGTTTTTCAGTGCTGAACAATTATTTGTGTTTTTCTCTGATTTGAAATTGTTGTTTCTCCAGTGTGTTGAAGTGCTGGAATTTGTGGGTATTCAGTTTCTAATTTTTTTCTTGACCTCCAGAGAGAGCGAATTTGAGTGTTGTAGCGGTCATAATTACAGTTACCTTCCCTGTTTAAGTGGGTAGATGGCGCTAGGCGCAAGTAGTGAAATTCCCAGATCACTAAAGATATTGAAGTGGTTTTGTTCGTTGCTCTTTTGTGTAGCTGTTTTGTGAAATTATATGTAATGTGCCGTCATTGTTATAAATTGTGATTTGAAACTTTAATAATACTAATCAACATATGTTCCTGAAAACTTTGTTATTCCTATTTATAGTTATATTTGGAATCATGTGTTTATATAGTAGCGCCAAACGTCAAAAGATGATCATCAAATAATCGACTCGCCAGGAGTCTAAAAGAAAAAGTGTCATCCTAACACGGGATGCACATTCCTTTTAATAAGAATGCATGCTTTGTTTGAAAAGATCAGCTCAAGTCTGAATTTGCTTAAGTGTCGCCTTGATGTTTGACGAGAAATTATTTCAAGTGCTGCTAATGTATATCAAGTGCTGCTAAATTTTCTGTGCAATGCTTTGCAAATAATTCAGTTTTACGAATAATGTGCCAAAGAAATTAAATATGCTTCATCCTGAATAAGTGCCATTGAAAGTGAAAGAAAATTTCCCCCTCTCATCGTATTGCAACCCAGAAGTTCATTAAAAAACCCTTCTTCTTTGTTCTTCCTTGTTTTGATCTTCGTCCCGGCTTTTGAAATATGTTCTTTTATTTTGAGTTTATTATATTTGATATTTATATTTATAATTAATATTCAAGCAAAGGGAAGAGTTATCAATAACTTATGAATGTTTAAATAAATATATTTCAATTTCAAAAATTATAAGATAAATAAAAGAGATATTGTATGTTCATATATATGTTATGTGGAATATATATGATGTTTATATATATTATGGTTTTGATTAAACACGTACGTAAATATTATTACCGCTTGCTACATATTAAAATCTTATTCTAGTATATTTATGAAGATTGATACCAAATTTTTATAAATTACAAGATTTAATTTGTTGATTACCTTAATTGTATTCGATATTAATTTCATTATATACAAACGGTATTAGAGAATCTATTCTTTCATTTTTCTGATAAAAATGCATATCTATTTATGCATATTTGTTTTATGATGTTTCCCTTTTGTTGTATCCAATTCATTTAAAACATAGTTGTATATTACATTATTTTTTAAAAGTTTTGTTATCCTATTCTATGTGGTATTATATATGGTATTAATAAGATTTTATTAGCGATATTAAAAAATTTTTAAATAAGAGTTTCCTAAGTAATACTTTATTACCAAGTATTTGATACATAATTTTGCTTCTCATTTTAAGATTGTGTGTTTAATAGGTGAGATAATTGCAATTTTCAATCATTTTAAATTTATTTACTTATTGATATTTTACATTGTTGTTATTTCTGGTATACATAGTAAATGTTTTCAAACTTTATATTTTATAAAAATGTCTTGATTGCGTACTGAGTGTATAAATTGATTGTCAAGATACATAACTTGGTAAGATATTGCAGCTATTTTGAAACTTTCTAAACTTACGTGTTTAATAATTTTAACTGAAAGTATTGGTGAATTTTATGATAATATGTTGCTTTTTTTAAAGAATATTTTATTATTTAATTAGATATTTCAAGTAATATTTATAAAGTCTTATGACTATTTATTCTATATTGTTTTCATTTACCTTAAAATGGACTGTAGTTGGTTAGTTGGTAATTCATATTCAATTACAAGTTTTGAATTATATAAAAATTTCTCTGAATATAATATAGGGTAAACATGGCTTTTCTCTCTAAAGGTGAGAAAATTGATCTCTATAATTTAGCTTTAGAATTACGCATACCTGTTACTTCTGAAAGGTCACCAAAGATTTGGTGGAATCTATGCCAAGACGTTTAGATGCAGTTATTTTAGCTAAAGGACTACATACCAAGTATTAGTATCACATTTGAATTTTTAGTTATTTTATATATGATTCAATATTGATGTCCGATGTGCTAATACTATTTTTGTGCAATGCACACATACACGCACACAAATCTTCTTTTATTTTAATTTTTTAAATCCTATTGATACTAAAAATTTGTTTCTTATTCCATGAGTAATTATGTAAAAGTTTTACATAGTATAAATACTGTGTGACAAATGTTTCATTTATTACCTTGATAACTTAAAATTTCCTAGTGTTCTTATACTTTTATTGCCAACCGTATATTTCATTAAGAATCAATTATTTTAAGAATTTATTCTGATATTACGTGTTTACGTTTCCGAAAACTTAGGTGAAAAAGAGGATGGAACATTTACATTTTTAAAACATTAATAAATGTGAAGAATTATCTTAAAAGAAGTACATCTTTGCTAAATATAAGAAGCGATTCATATTTATTTGTGCAGATTAAAAAGAGAAAATTATTTTAATGTGCTGGATTTATGCATTTTAATACACAACAAATTCTCAAGTAAAAATTATCGCACATTTAAGCATAGCTACCAGTATTTTTTTTAACTGCAAATTTATAAATTTTGTTTGTTAAAATTGCAACATCTCATCATTCTTTGGGACTTGGTCATACAGTGCAGACGTGCCTGAGTACTAGAGATCTTCTTTATCTCGAAATACCCTATTCTGCGCTATTTTACCTCCATTCTTTTCGTCAACTTTCTGAAGCTCAATCATGAGCGAAAATACACCCCCTCCCGAGGGAGGAGGGCCATCTCAAACACAGGCGCCTGTCGATTGTTCTGGTGGCTTGTCCTTTTCAGGATTGCCTTTGCCGACAACCAATGGCGCGGGATCTTGCACTTCTGATCCCAACACGGATAGGTTTACATTAGACAACGGAAACACCACCACTGATATGGAATTAGCACATAAAAATTATCTCAATTTACTTAAACAAATAGCTGATATCGAAAGTAAAGAAAATCCTGACTATGCAAAATCTAACAAACTTTACCGTGAAGCAATGCGTATTCTTGCAGGCATTGCCTTTCAAAATCTCGAACAAAAAACCATAAATAAAAATTCTGACTTGGGTAAACCCAGCGAAGATACGGAAATGGAAATTCAGTCGGACTCTTCCGAAAGCATTTCACACTCTGAAGCCCCGCCCATTGACGAGCAAGGCTTTACTCTCATTGGTCAAAAGAAGAAAAACAGAAAACGCCGCAAAGCTGCACAGAAAACGAACAAAACTAAGAAAATAAATTCTGAAATTACTCCTACTAAACCAAATTCACCAAATAACTCAAATAATATTGAAAATAATAATCACATTCATATGGAAACAAATAAAAATGAAGAAACTAATGTTACAGATAAAAATATTAATAATAATACACAAGCAGAAGAACAAAATGATACTTCTGGTTTCCAATTCGATAAGAAAGCAACTAAAATTCCCCCCATAATTGTCAAAGACTCCAAAGTCACATGGAAAACTCTCAGCAAAGAATTAGATCAAATTGTTCCCGACCAATATACTGCAAAAATTAATGGATCAGATACATTTACCATCAAAGTTAATTCCCCTGATGCACACAGAAAAGTCACAAAATTATTCGAAAATAAAAATTTTAAATTTCACTCCTATATTCTTCCAGATGACAAAGATATAAAAATTGTGATTAGAAGCCTCCCTTACGACGCAGATCTTGTAGAAATTCAACAGGAACTTGCCAAACTAGGATTTATGGCCACTAAAGTGGTACAATTAACTTCTTATAGAAACGGTGAAAGAATTAAAATACCTCTCTACTTAGTCACTCTTCCCAAGACCAAAAAATCTGAAGAAATATATCACATTCAATATTTAATGCGTCTTCGAATAACAGTTGAACATTATAGAGGAAGAAGAGGACCACCGCAGTGTCATAGATGTCAACAATTTTTTCATGCTCAAAATTCTTGCCGTCACGAACCTAAATGCGTCAAATGTGCTGGCCAACATTTAACCAATGAATGTACAAAATCTAAAGAAGAACCTCCCAAATGTGCAAATTGCGATGGTACTCACACAGCGAACTTCTCTGGATGTCCCAAAAACCCACTTTCTCCTGAAAATCTCAAGAAAAAGAATTAAAATACTCAGATAGAATTATCATAAACAAAACAGTAATAAATAAATCTTATTCAGATGCAATTAAAAATAAAAATTCAACAGACATTACTGAAGCAAAAAACGTCTTGGAAGAATTAAAAAATATGCTAAATTGGATTAAGAACTCTGGCTTAATTGAATCAATCAATGCTATCAGATCTGGCCACATAGCCACCTCAGTCACCACACCTCAAACCATTAATGGTTAAGAAAAATAGAAGTTTCAGACCTTTGTCACTTTGCACTTGGAATGCAAATGGTTTATACCATAAAATCTATGAACTGAATGATTTTTTAATTGAAAATAATATTGATATTTGCCTGATTTCAGAAACTCATCTTACTGCTAACAAAAATTTAAACATCCCCAACTACAATATTTTCAGAAGCGATAGGACTCAAGGCCTTGGTGGTGGAACTGCTATTTTTGTTAAAAATTCTCTCTCTTCAACACTTCACTCTACATATAGTCAAAATTGTACAGAAATAACTTCTATTATTATAAGCCTTCCCAATATTGACCTGAAAATCTCAAGTATATACAACTCTCCACATATTTGCCTTCCAATACATATTATTAAACAGCTTTTCCAGGATAATTATCCTACCATTTTAGGTGGTGACTTCAATTCCAAGCATACAAATTGGGGTTGCAATAACAGTAATAATAATGGACACATTTTACATAGCCTTGTTGAAGATTTCAAACTTAATATAAATGCACCTGATTCTCCTACCTACTATCCTTCTGATCATAATAGAAGACCGGACATTCTTGATCTTTTCATTACTAACTACAACTTAAACCTTGCAGTCGACGTGCTTCCAGTTCTCTCATCTGATCATGTTCCCGTTATTGCAGTTGCAGGTATCGAACCTGTTGACCTCCATCGTGAAATTCTCAAAACGGACTGGAATCTCTTTCACAATATCCTTTACATCAGCAAAGAAGATTTTACACCACAAAGCTCTCCTAATGACATTAATAATCAGGTTTTTAAACTCTCCAATAATATTATAAATGCTTATAATAACTCTTCCATTAAAACTAAGTTCATCAATAATTATATGGCTCTTCCCAAAGATATCAAAAACTTGATCAAGCAACGCAATAAAATCAGAAAACACTATCAGAATACTTTAAATCCAGCCTTTAAAACTCAAATGAATGCTTTAAATAGAATAATTAAAGAAAAATGTGCCACTCTAAAACAAGAAAATTGGGAAAATAAAATCACCACCCTTAGTACTCAAGATAACTCCCTTTGGAACTTAACTAGAATATTGAAAAAGGACAAAATTACCAATAAAGCTATCCTTGCAGCACATGGTTTTGTTTATACTGACGTAGAAAAAGCTGAAATCTTCGCAAATACCATGGAAAATCAATTTCAAGAAAACTCCTCTCCTAACAATAACAACTTCACTGAAAATATTATAAATGAAACTTATTCTTTTCTGCAAAATCATCAAGAAACACCTATTGAAAATACAACTGAAGAAGAAATTATTAACATTATTTCTAAATTACAAAAACGCAAAGCACCTGGTTTTGATAAAATTTCCAATAGTATTATTAAAAATCTTCCTGTTAACTATATCACACATTTAACCAATATTTTCAATTCCTGTTTAAATATAAATTACTTCCCTGACTACTGGAAAGAAGCTGAAATTATTTTATTTCCAAAACCGGGAAAAGATCCCACAAACCCTGAAAATCATCGGCCCATTAGTCTTCTTCCTACCTTATCTAAAATATTTGAAAGAATTATCTACAATAGACTAAAAATATACTTACATTTAATTCCAACTGAACAATTTGGGTTCAGACAAGATCTTTCCACCACCAAGCAACTCATCAGAATCTGCGAATTCATTGGCAAAGGATCCTATCTTAAAGAATACTCTGCTTTCCTAATGTTAGATGTCGCCAAGGCCTTTGACAGGGTTTGGCATCAAGGCCTCATTTATAAACTATTGCACCTTGGAATTGCTCATAATATTGTTTTTATCATTAACAGTTACCTTAATCATCGTAAATTTCATATTAAACTCAATAATTCTATATCCACCACCAGACCCATAAATGCCGGCGTCCCGCAAGGAAGCATTTTAGGTCCAATACTATATTTATTTTATACAGCTGATTTTCCAATAAATGATGATAGACATAGCCTAACTGCATTCTACGCAGATGATACAGGAATCATTGTTAGATCCAAGAATCCTAATCATGCAATTTCAAAACTTCAAAATAAAATTTCAGAAATAGAAACTTGGTGTGAAAACTGGAAAATAGCAATTAATGCAACTAAATCTAAACTCATAGTCATTAGCAGAAAACCAGGAAAACACAAAATCTACAATCAACTCTATATCTTTGGCCAACCTATTGAAAATGTTTCTAAAGCTAAATACCTTGGACTCTTAATTAATAATAGACTCACCTGGACTGCTCATATTAAATCAAAAATTACTACCGCATGGAATGTTTACTTCAAACTCAGATCACTAATTGGACCTCAATCAAAATTAAATTTAAAACTAAAAAGACTACTTTATATTTCTACAATTAGACCCATCATCACATATGCTTCCCCCGCCTGGTGTTCCTTCTCCAAACAAGATCTTCAACTCATTAATACCTTTCAAAACAAAATTCTTCGAAGAATAGTTAATGCTCCTTATTTTATAAGGAACAAAAACATTCAAAAAGATCTCAAGCTAGAAGACTTATCACATTTTATTCAAAAACTCAACATAAACTTCTACAAGCAAGCATACAAGTGCCAAGCCGGAAACTTCGATAAACTATTCGATTCTTATATCCTCCCTGGGGATGCTCAAGTCAGACCTATTGCGGCCTTTTTCTCGTCGGATGCAATACTTTCTGAGGCTTTTGCCTAACTTTTACTTTCATATTTTCATTCATTTAATTTCTCTCACTCCATTTTAACATGTCAGATGAATGAGTAGATGCCTTCGGGCAGGTACTCAGCTACACACACTCAACAGGAACAGGAACAGCAACATCTCAGCGATTTCTAAAACAGGTGTTTAATGCAAATGGCCAGCTTCTTGTTTAACGAGGTAGGTCTAGTTATCCGTAGGAATGCGACATTGTTACAGTTACTGTACTTATATTTTCATTTATCGGGTTAAGGTTTTACAGTTACTTTTTTAATTTTATAATTATTTTCAATTACTTCATTATTATCTAGTTGCTTTGGGGGCTCCTTGACAGTTAAGTTTGAAATTTAGTTTAAACTTCACCTATAGTTTTAAAACTTTTTACTAATTTTACTTGCTTTCTTTAGAAACTATCATTTCTAATTTTTTCCTGGTGCCTCATCCTATGTTATTTATTTACTACTTTAAAGCCATTAGGATTAATTTTAGAATAATCATTTGAATCACTATCAGTTTCTTTAATTCTTTTTAGATTATTTTTTCAACTAACATATTAGATATCTCATCATTTTTCTCATTTATTTTAGTTAATTTTAATTTTGGTTTGGTTATTTTAACTTCATTATTTTTAGAACTAAATGGCTGATTTGGAGGATTTACTTTTTTCGCTTGTATTTTTGGATACTTTAAAGAACAGGGGTCTTTCATGTTTTAGTTTTATTTTTAGATATTATTTTTCTTAGCTTGTTTAAGTGGGGTTATCTAAGTTTGATTTTACGTTAACCTGATTAATTCCAGTGGGACACACATTAGAAATATTACAGGAAATACTAGAATTAATTATATCATTTATACAAATATAATATTACAATGAACAGTAACTGGATTATATAAAACATATTCAGAACGTCAACTTTAGAACTAGGAACAGAAACGTTAAGAGAAATAGCATCAGAACACATACTTGATTCAAAATCCGAAGAACAATCACTAATAGAAGCTAATGAGTCAGAATAAACAAAGGGTACATTTACACAATCACAGGATTTCAAAGAAACATTAAAATTAGGTAAATAAAATAAATAAAGCTTGCCTTTAACACTAATTGCTAAGGCAGTCCGCAAATTCGTAGATGATCGCATGAGACTTGCCTCGCGAGAATCGCATCAAACCAAATGACGTCATTGGTGTCTTAGTTGCGTCAGAAAAAGGGTGGTGCGTGAGACGATTCTTGATTTCAAGTAGGTTTGAAATATCTGGTAACTTTCCACGAGACAGCGCTCTCTTTGGTTTAAAATTCCATGACATCAGATACAGCGCTTTAGCCACGTCACACTAAGACATCGAGGATATCGCATTTGTCTACTATAAGACGACATGTTAATCGGATTGTCTACCGAATATGCGGACTGCCTAAGACCTCAGCACTTATATTCTGTATGAACTTCTGGTACAAAAACCATGCTCGCGTTCTTTTTAGAGTTAGTCCAATTAGTTTTTATACTTAAAAGTGGTAATCGAATTCCCATTTAGAGTCTTGTTGTGCTACCTCCATATCTTGCCAGATCGATCGGATTTGGCGCTTGGCACAGAGAATCTCAGTCTTCACTGCTACTCGGGGTCTTTGGAGTTCCTTGGCGAGTCAATTGACACAAGCCACGCTGAAATCGTGTTCAGTCACGGAAAGCCTCACCTTGCATGGAAGATACTTCCATACCTACTTCCATGGAGCACACATCACTAGGAAATCACACTAACACAGTACAAACCAATCTATTTCTGGTAAAAACACTAATCCTCCATCTGAGTACAATCTCAATTAGGAGAAGCTATTAAATTCCGATTCCTAACATCCTTGCCTATGGCTTGACTCTGACCTCCAATCGGAGGAGAGTATTTTTATCCCTTTTCCTTTCCACCTTTCCTATGCTTATTTAAAGCTTTTTTGTTTTGTTTATAAATAAAATTAGTGTTTTCAATTATATATTAGGGACATCATTCGGAGTATTGATCCCACAGAGTGAGACAAGCGGAATAGTTTATTTATATCTTAGCACCATTTAAAATACAAATATATAAAACTTGATTTCTACTTTATATGGTGTTAAATCGCATCATTCACAACATTTATTTTTTCGCAGATCTGATGGACGGGACAATACATAAGTACTAAAGAAGGGTGGATTGCTATTGTCACATCTTCTTCTGATTTCTCTATTTCAGAAAAGATAAACATAAAGGGGACTAAAATGCCATGGTAAACAAAATTTTATCGAATAAATTGTTTTTGACACGTTATGAGGGTTTAATTATAAATTAATATCTCAAGTTGCTTTTCTTTTTATTATCCCAAAGACAAAACTAAAATGTTTGTCAATTCAAATGTAAAATTGTTTAAAAAAATTTTTTTCACGCATGAGAATTTTTAATAAGTTTTGGAAATAATCTAAATTTTATTTTAAAAAAATGCAGAATTAAAAGATTTTATTATTTAGTGTGTACATTTTCTATTTCTTAAATTAAAAATTCTAGATAAATAAATCACAAACTGTAAATATTGAGCATCTGTAATTCAATTTAAGAGTAGAACTCATTTATTTTAAAAAGTTAAGTTTTTTATCTTAAAAAATTAGAAAATTTATAAATAATTTACAAATTTCTTTATTGAAATGATAAAAATAAGGCACTCAATATCACATTTTATGCTAGTTTTTTTTTGTTTTAATAAAGACATTATAAAAATAATAAATATCATGTATAAAATATTGAAAGTGAAATTAAATGAATTTTTTAACTAAAATATACCTAGCAAAATATTAACAAATTGTCATTTTGTCATTCTTACATGATAAATGCCCGTTTATATATTAAATTCATTATTTCAAGTAGTTTTTTTTCCCTTTTATTTTTCAATTTATCACACTCATATCACAAAACTATGTTTTATGTTTAATTTAACTACAAAGTTTTATTAGCTCAAGTTAGTTTTTTAAAATTTAATTTAAATTTTTGCCATATTTAATTAAAAAATCAATATTTTTGCATACATGAATTGTTTTAACAAGCTTCAATTAAAAAACAGCAGAGATAAAATATTTGTTTTCATTTAGTGTGTAGATATTGCCTATCTTTTAAATAAAAAATTCTACTAAGATAAATTGCAAGCTGCCAATATACAATAAATATCTGTAATTCGATTCAAAGTATAACTCAATTATTTAAAAAATAAGATTTTTGATTTTATAAATGAAGAAATTTATAAATATTACAAAATTTAATAACTATCCTTAGTATGTAAAACATTTTTTAGATGAAGCAGTATTTTATTCAAAAAAAATGTGCTAAGTTTTAGAAAAGTAGTTTAAAAGAATGAGTAAAAAGTATTCTCAATAAGATAAACATACTAACCAGATAAATTTATCGCATTATTTACATCGCGAAGTCACTGAATCTTAGCCAAAATTTTCTGTAGCCGACAATCGAGACTCTATCTCGAGACGCTAGTTCAGAAATGAAGCTACCATGCGTTGACCTCTGTGTAACTAACATTTCTAGTCACTTTTTTCAGGTAATCCAAAAATTTTAACCTCCCAGAACTAGAAAAGAAGAAATAGCGAAGATACCGATAGTCAATATTTTTAATGCCGGAAACCGAAAACAGTATTGAAGCACTAGAACTGCGCCAAATTGCAGAAACGAGTGAGACAATAACCAGGTCATATAATCTCTTTTTATTTATTTAATTTTATTTTTTGAAAATTAATTTAATACTTTTGAGTTTATTTTTTTCTCTTTTTTTCTTTTTCTCATAAAAATCAGTAAGAAATTAGTTATGACAAATAATTTTTTGCTATTTCCGATTTGTTTATCTTTTTCACTAATTTTTCAGGAAGATATCCAACTCGAGCTTGAATTATTGTTCTTGAGCTCCATAAAAACTAATACACTAAACTAAACAAAACTAAACTCCATAGCACGACAACCCATGTGGGCCAAGGCCTACAGTGCCTATAACTGTTTTCACGACCGAGGGCCCTGGGGTGCGAAGCATATGTCCCAGTTAGGTGGTCAGCCTAACGTAAGGCTGAGTCAACCTTAAAAACCAATACAGTCTCTAGGAATTAATGAAACACATAAAGGGGCGGGATTCTACTAGGCTTGGACCAGACGACCAATCAGGTAGAAGGAGAGGGGTACATTTTACAAGAAATATAAATTATAGGTTCCATGGTACTTCAAAAATGAAGCTATCATGCGTGACCTCTGTGTCACTAATGTTTCTAGTTATTTCTTTCAGATAAGCCTAAATTTCCAATTCAACCTGCCAGAAATAGAAAATGAAGAAATAGTGATGATGCCAATTTATATTATTTTCAATGCTGCGTGCAAAGAAAAACAAACTTAGATTAGTATTAAGACTGAAGACCCACACATAGAGGATACAATATGAGCCAAGCTGCAGCGACGAATGAGAAAACACGAACACGAGGTCGCATTTGAATTAAAATTTTTGTTTTCATTTTTCTTTTTATTTATTTTTTCTCTTCCTCTCTCTCTTCTCTTATATAAATCAAGAAAAAATTTATCATGACTAAAAGATTTTTCGCTATATTTGATTTATTAATCATTTTTCACTAATTTTTCAGTTCACCCATCCTACAGGAAATTGAACTTTGTTCTAAAGCTCCATAGAAACTAATACCATCTAACCGTCTCTATTTGGGAAATCATTTGGAATTCTGATCCCACCCAATGAGATTTTGCGTTTGAAGTGTTCCGGATTTTTCATACGAGCGTTATTCACGCGCATTCATCGATGCCTATAGAAGTGCTGGTGTTTTCGGTTAGTGTTTGCAAAGACTGTATTTAAATTATATATTGTTTTGCGATTTAATTTTCTTAACACTCTCCAAACCGGTGGAGTAATTTAATGTTTTCTACAAAAAATGGGCTCGTTTGTGTTTTCTAGGAATGTGTGCTCCAAGGAAGTGGGCATGGAAGTTTCTTTCAAGCAAGGTGAAGCTTTTTGTGACGGAGGACGATGTTAACGAGGCTTGTCAGCTGACTCACCAGGAACTCCGAGTAGCAGCAAAAACATAGATAATCTGTGCAGAGCACCATATCCGAACACTTTGGCTAAGAGATGGAAGTATCCAGTCAAGATTCCAAATGGTAATTCGACGAATCTGAGAAGGACGTGAACATTGGTTTTTAGCAGAAGTTCAACCAGAGGATAAGTGCTGAAGACTTAGCACTTAGAGGTAAGTGCAAGTTTTATTCCTTTTGTTCACCTAATTTTAATGTTTCTTTTAATTCCTGTGATAGTGTAAATATTCCCTTTGTTTATTCTGACTCATTAGTTTCTACTAGTGATTGTCCTTCTGACTCCTCCAGTTATTATGATACTGTTTCTCTTTTTATTTCTATTCCTTGTACTAATGTTGACATTTCGATAGTTGTTAATACTAACCAAAGGAATAATAAATCTGTTACTGAGGTAGGAAAGTTTTCATTACTGAAAAAAATTAGGCTAAATTAATTGGTAATAGATTTTATTGTAGTTTACCGTCTTCGTCCTATTAAAAATATTACATTATGTTTAATTTTATATGAAAATATAATTCCATATTACACTTTATTATACTTAATTTCTATTAAGAACTGAAATAAAGAAAGCCAAATGCATTTAATTTCTCATGATAATGTATCAGGCTTGTTTCAATAAAATATGTTTTTATTGAAGGTATTCTGAATATCCTAATTAATGAAGTTATCTACGCATTATTTCATACTGAATCTGAAATTATCAAACTTTAAAAAGTATACATGTTATCGTTTGTCATCAATGTAATCAATTCCGATACATTGAATTAATGAAAATTTTAATATCAATGTTATTTGTCTTCTACTATTTTTCCCCTTTTATACTCCCAGTAATATATTATGCTTCTTTTAATACATTAAGCTGATGTAAATTATGCTAATAAAATCGTTTAATTTTTAATCACTATATATGTGGCTGCTTTTCCTGTCTTGCATAAAACTTCATTCATCAAGAGAAAAAACTGATGCCAAACTTTCTCGTACAATATTTAATTATATCCAATATACATGGTTGCTTTTAAAACCCAGTTGTCATTTTTTTAAGAAGAATTTAGTGATAATAGTTATTTTTCTGCTTATACACAAAGAAATCATAAATATAGATCATCACTTAGGTTCATATCTATGCGTTTTTATGTGAGGTCATCTTTGTTGATCATTAGATGACACACTTCTAAGGATTTTTAATGTCATTAGTTTTTTGCCACCAATATAATGTCACTATATTTACGTTTTGTCTTTAAATAGCTTTTGTTGTTATTGAAGTAACGAATTAGATCAACTATTATATACACGCTTAGTTATTTTTGCTTAGAAAATGTGACACAAGTTTGCTTAGTAGCAAGTTCAAAAGTATTTATATCAACATGTTGCTTTCAAAAAATCCATATTTTGTTTTAATTTTCATTAAATACGCACTGGGGAGCAATGTGAAACGATTTTGTATCGATTTGACGAAATTCTAATTTTTCAGTCGACATAATTTATCTCACTTATCCCTGTTACATTATCATATTGTTGACAAATGTAATTATTACGCCTTCTGTTCGTAAATTTCAAATTTCAAATTAGTTCTTCAAACTAATTAGATTTGGTCAGAAACAGTTTCAGAGGATCTAGATATCATCTTCTAAAAAAATATCAAACAGAATTATTTTCATATCAAGCACAATTATTTCCATAACAATCTTATGTATTTGTATAATAAATAGAAATATTTAAAATCAAATTAACTTTTTGTGTGAAGAAATAAATGTAAGACAAATCATTGATTTTATATATTTTCCCCTTTTATAGAATATTTCAACGAAAGTTAAGCTTTTTTTATGATTTGAATTTTCACTTGAGGGTTGAAGACCTATTTTATATATAGAATTCGAACAACATATATCTCTCTTTAGTTATTTATCTATATTTAATGTTGATTATGTCTATAACACAAATATAACTATTATAGCCATATGGGTCCAAAAATGTTTTTAGTAGAGAATGGTCTCCCTCGAATATTTTTAATAATGTCTATAAAATGAATATATTTTTTAGGGATTTTTATAAAGCTGTCATTAGTGCAAAAGAATTATATATTCTAACTTTATGATAACAATCAAATGATAAATGTTTCATAGAAAAATGAATTAACTAAAAGCAATAAGATGTATTAGATGTTTCATTAAAATAATTGAGTTAAAAAAATATATTTAAAACAATATTTTGATAATACAACTGGAATGATGACAGGGAATTAAGGCAAGAGAAATATCACTAATCGTTAAAATATACTTTACGTATAGGTCAATTAATTAGAAATAATTTTCATGTGAAATAAAATGGCAGAATCTGATTTGCTATTGAAGGAACAATAAAAAATGAGATATTTAAAAGAATGAATATCATCAAGTAAGAAAATTTTAAAATACTAAATTATAAAAACTACATGATTTTACAGTCAATAAAACATGTAAGGCCCAGATTTTTTAATGGAAAAATATTTTTATAATGGTACAAATTTATTTTTATCCTTATTAACGTTTCATGAAATTACGTTGCATGAAGAATTACTTTATGAGCGAATCAAATTACTAAATATTTTTATCAAGCAATCACAATTAGCATTTTACATTGTTTCTTTCCAATTTTACTATACTTCTCTGGAATAGAATTAAAGAAAATAACTAAGCTTTATTTACCATTGGTTAGAACTTAAATACTATCTTGTTTCGTATTTCAGCAATATATGGCTGCATCAAATTAAGAAATCTAATAACGAATGTATTGCACGTATGTGAAGAGGAGCATGTGAAAATCATTTTCCGTCAAATACATCTAAATCAACCATGGAATTTAAAATAACTTTTTTAAAACACAATATATACATTTTTATTAGTTCTTTGTATTAAAAAGGCTTTTCATACGCAAATAATAATCTATTAAGATGTATTATTGTTGTTGCATGTCCCCAAGGTCAGCAGCGCTAGACCATGTCCATGAGCGCGTACACATTCAAAAAGCCCAGCACCATAAGTGGATTCACCTTCATGTCTCTTTTGGAGAGACCAAGGCATTGAAGAATATGTTCAAGAGAGGCCTGTTCATTTAAACACTTGGAGCAAATTTCGAATTTCTTAATATCCTCGACGAATTTCAAGTTACTAAGATGACCATTTCTGAAACGGGCAATAGCCGTTTGTTCTTGTCTATTAAGACCAATAGCCAAGGAAGCACCTGAACGCGCGCAGCGGTACCAATGATGCTCAGGAGGGACAATCCAAGTGGTTTTATTCTCGTGTTTAATCTTTTTGAATTAATCTCCTGAAATGTGAGAGGTGCCGAAGGCACACCGTCCTCAGACACACCAGTTTTGGCCAAAGTGTCCGCAATCTCGTTCCCCTCCAGATCCACGTGGAAACGAATCCACTGTAGGTGTACTATTGCGAAGGATACCAATAACTATAAGTCTTGATTTCCAAGTTTATTTTTATTTTATTGTCTAAAGCAGCGGTCGTCAAACTTTTTGACTTCTCGGCCCAATAAATTCATAAATTTAAATCCCGTAAACCCGTAATAGGGTTTTTTTAAGTGTTAAATATATTTATAAAAAATTGTGATCTAAGAACACATAAAATGTACCTAATTAATAAAATGAAATTTCATTGTAACCAAATTATGAAAATTCTATTTATAAACCATAATAAAATAAACCAAATTTGTAGAAACAAATTAATTAAAGAGTGATTTAAGTTTAAACTTTTAGCATCATACATTCCTAGTGTGATGGATGCTCTTGCTTACTTGAAATAAAATCCTAATAATTATCATAAAATCCCAATGAAGTTATGAATATTGTCCCAATAAATATCAAATAAAAGAAAATATGCACATCATTAAGATTTAAGATAATTTCTGTCTTAAAAAAACACCAGCTTACAAAAAATGTACACCTAGTCTCTTAAAAATCCATCAAATACATTGAATATATTTTATATTGGACTCAATACGTCCGTAAGCTTACCTTTAAATTCTTGAACTGATATTTATGTGCGGTGTGCTAGAGAGTGAAACATTAGAAGAGAGCAAAAATGGATGAGACAAAACATGTAGTTAAAACAATGCTGCTACAGCAGTACGACTTTTTTACTGTGTTGTATTCCATGAAAAAGTTATTTTATAACTTTTCACGTATTATAACGAATTGAATTATGTTTCAATGCATCATCTTACAACATAATTTAACGTCATGAGTAAGTATATTCCACATTTTTGTTGAGACCAGCGAAATTTTCTCGTGGACCACCACTTTCACCACCGCTGGTCTAAAGAACGTGATCTATCACCAAGAATCATAAAGCGATTGACATCAGTTCCTTATTTGTAGAATAGATTAAATTACTAAAAATATAATTTTAATCATAAATTTGAAAAAATATCATACAGCAATTATTGAAATGTATCATTGGTATATAATGTTTGTTTCATTATAACTGAATTTCATAAAACGAGATTTATTTTCATTTGAAATGACTAGTTAGCTTAAAATTTCAAATCCATACCCTATTTATTTTAAGTTAGAATCAAAACTGTAAATCTTTCTTTGAATGATACACCATTAAAAAATTGAAAACCATTTTTATATCATTAAAAATTAAATTACTTTTTCATTTTTAATCAAAACTGTAAAGTTTTTTACCTCTTTAATAACACACACACACACATAGGATTTCAACAAATTTAAAACTTTATTCTTTGAACAACTTAATGTGGTACAAAGCATCAAAAGGGAAATTGAAACACTTTACATTCAGTTTTTACATTTTTAAGAAATAAAAAGGGAAATATCTCTAATTACTGATTTAATTTGTCTTAACCTTTAATGAGTAATTCAGTAGTGTTACAATTTTTGTGAAAAACTTTATATAGTTAGTAATGAAGTAAGTTCTTGTTTTCATTTCTCTTAAAAATTCTTTACAGTAAAAGTAGTTAATTCAAGAGAGACTTCCTAAATCACCATCCGGTTCTCATTTAAGGTGTCAAAACTTTAAAAAACTTACTAACCATAATAACAACAATTGCGGAGGAATTTAAACACGAATTGACTATTAACAATAAATAAGTTTTCAGTTTAATATTAAAATTTGAATATTTCTTTAATGCTGTTCAGTTTTATTTATTAATCAGAATCCAAATTCAAAGCGATATAGCTGCAGACCTTTAAGTGTATCTAGAAATGTAAATAGGCTTTGGCTTAGTTTGTCGTGGAAAATGCTAATTACGTAAGTGTTGAGTATACAGGGACCTAACGTATGTATATTTTTTTTTATAAAATCAAAAAGTTTCAATCCGAATTTTCCAATATTAGAAACAAAGTACATAAAAAGTAGATTTTCAATAGAAAAAAATTTATGGAAAATAATTAATATTTATAAAAAAATCTTAAAAAGTTTATAAAAAAATATGCATACATTTATCTCTTAAAAAGGTAAAATTATTTCTAAAACTAATAGACAGAACTTATAATTATGAAAGAACAAGAAATTATTTTTACTAAATATAAATTTCCTGTTAAAGTAAATGATACTAATATTCATTTAATAAAATCAGTCTAAAAATTTAAATAATATTTTATTATAAATGGCAAAGATATAAAAAGTACTAGTTATATTGCCATTCATAATTAATATACAAATTTACACAATGAGAAAAACTACAGAAGGGAAATAGTAAAAACTTCACATATCTTCAGGGAATGGATTTGTTTAGTGGAAAACCTACCAAACACAATGTCATATAAATTAATATTGTCTGAAATCCTAGAGAAAAGAGGAAAAATACTATGCAAGTGTTATTTTGGTACCTAAACATAAAGAGGAAACATCTCTTATTTGTATCAATTTTTATGATTAAAGTAAATAAACTGTAAAACTGTTTATAAATAAATATAATAATTATTCCAAGCATTTAAAGTGAATAAACTGCAAAAATGTTACAACTATTCAATTTTTTTAAAAATATGCTAAATCTATTATAGGATTCATAGAAATAATAAATCTAAATTGTATTAGTTAAGTGAGTAAGAATTTGTAAAATATTAAAGGATCTTGGATCTAATATATTTTAGGAAATTTCGGCCTACGTTGCAGGCCTTTACTTCTTCATTTGTAGTTGCTCCTAGAGGAGAAAACATGTCTTTACTCACGGAGAGCGAGTTTTAAAGGAGAAAATATAGAGAAATTAAGTATTGCAAAATATAAAAAAATATTTATTTTTAATTATTTTAAAATCAATAATTTGTTCACTAAATTAATGGTGCATAAATGAAGAAATGAAAAAATTATCAATAATTTCATCTGAATAATATTAGATTCTATAAATAAATATTCGTTTAAAGTAAAAAATGTTATAAAATCTGAAAAATTGTATAAAATGAAATAATAAAATGCAGTAAACAGAAAAATAATTGAAAGTAAACGAATACCCTATCACATTTTCCTTAAAAAGGTTTTAATAATTGAAATAAATATACATAAATGAATCTTAAAGTCCTATTTGAAAATCTAATTAATAAGGGAGTATAAAACAATTGAAAATTTTATAATTCAAGTTATGAAAATTTTTCATGTTGAACTTTAACTTTATTGATTGCTATCAGGTGGCACCACGATGCTATCTGGTTTAAAAGTAAGCTGCAAAAGAAAAAAAGGATTTCAAAAAATTTTTTTTCCTTATAAAGTTGAATGACTCTGCAGTAAAAGTAAAACAATTCTTTAATCATTTACAAAAGTAGTACTTGACATTTGGTTAAAAATCTTCAAACTTTACCGATTGCATAAGATTTTTTTACAAATACCGATTATATATTAAATGTATCTATATAATATTCTAAATTATTAATTTAATCTGTACTGAGAAAAACTTTTCATTGGTGGACTGGTATTCCACTGCTTTTAAAAGATTATGATACTAGAAACCTTGAGCTGAAATATTTAACACGGGGATTGATTTTACCCGACTTATAATAATAATTGCAAATCATTCCCTTAGAAAAGCATAATAAGCATTATAACATTGCAGATGAAATATTTAATTAAATATTAACATAAAATCCTGAATAAAAATTAGACGAAATTCGTCTAGCTGAAAATTAATATACTTTATGTATAAAGTACGTATAGAAACATTTTTAAATGGAAACATGGCTAAATATTATAAGTAGACCAATCAAGTAAGGACTCCTACGAAAAGTTAGTATTTGATTTTCAATTTATGTGTCTCAACATCTTTAATGGAAATCTTTTTATTAAAAAAATAATTTCTCTTAAAATAAGCAGCTTTTCTTCTTCTAGGTCGTATTGAAGCAAATAACTCTTATGGACACT
This sequence comes from Latrodectus hesperus, assembly GCA_037975125.1. NCBI lineage: Eukaryota > Metazoa > Arthropoda > Arachnida > Araneae > Theridiidae > Latrodectus > Latrodectus hesperus. The sequence goes on from JAJQOW010000155.1 coordinate 149,376, forward strand.
GAGTGAGAAATAATTTCACAAACTTTCATACTTGTTTCTTCTCATTTTTATAAAACTTTGACAAACACAATCTCATCAAAAGTAGTTGGATTTTACATATTGTGTTGAATATCCATTTGAATCATTCTTTTGTTATTCAATAAAGGAAAGAAATTATTTTCTCTTATGTTTTCTGGTGAAAGTTTGATGGAAAAAGCAACTATGGCGTTAGTGATAAATACAATATATTCATAGAATTTAATTTAATTTTACATAATTTAATCAAATTAAAATTTTTGAATCAAATTTATTTCGACTTCAATATCTAGACAAATGAATGTATTCAATTTTCGTTGAAATATGTGTATTTTTGTGGCACATGTGTTAATGTATATTTTATTTTCATTATTAAGTGATGATTACTTATTGCAACATACAATAAATAGCAAAGTCCAAAACTATGAAAGTTCGGAAAAAATTCATTTTTTCGGAATGCATCAAAAATATTCAAGCTAATTTGATGTTCAGTATTTATTATAACCGTGCAAATGAAAACATTAAATAATACTCACTTGTTATTAAAAGAAACACGTGGTATGTATGAATAGGAGCACAAATCTTCCCTTTATTATCCGGCATGGAAATTAAATACATGCAATCCATTTGTTTAATCGATATGCATGTATAGATCTGCATGTATCTAATAATGTAGAATTTTATAACTCTCTATCAAGTATACCAAAACATTAAGTAATACCTATTTATATATTTTTTTCAATTTATACTTTAGAAATGAAAGATTTTCAGTTTTAAAACCTTGAAAAATGTCAATCTTTAACACACAAATTAAATAATGCATTTTTTTTCATTCAACTATCAAGATATTTTTTAACGCAGGTAGGTAAAAGAAAAATAGATTTTCACTTCTCTCTAAAAATTCCTCGTTAATTTTTGATTAGCATTCCCACTTAATGAAAAAAAATAAAGAAGGTGTTAGGATTATTTTGAAATACAATAAAACGTCTGTAAAAATAACCTCAAAATTTATTTAAGTACTTACTTTCCCTGATTTTAATCAATGGCACCAAAAGATACATTTATCTTACTATCTCTTTAGCAATTTAGTAATGCACTTATGTTAAAAAAGTAAAATTTTTTGATACTATTCCATTACTAAGTACCGAAATCAATTATCGAATGATAGCTAAGCAATTTACCCCAGAAATAAATTTTAGCTTTTAAACAAGTTTGGCCCTAAATGATAATTACTTAGTTTATAAAATTTAAATAAAAAATTTGTACCATTTTTTGCAGTTTTTAAAAATGTAAGCCTTTTTATACAATACACAATGCAAATATTTACGAGAGTAATTTCGATTTTTTTCCAGTTACAATGATTATTGTAAAGGCAAATAAAGGAATTGTGACAATATTTTTATTCAAAAAAATAGGATTGATAATTATTGCTCACAAGGAATGAAATGCAGGGAGGCATTTAAAATTGTATAAGTGAACAAATTTCAGTAAAAATAAATTGCTTTAAAAATCAACTAGTTTTAATTACAGTTTCAAATTTTTAAACATGAATAAAAATGTCCACATATTTTATGTTAGGAGAAAGAAAATGCAAGAAATGAAATGCAAAGAAACGAGAAAAAAAAATAACGGGTTGATGAAGAAAGTAGAGAGCAGAAATCCCAATTGCGAATATTGAGAACATAAAAAGACAAATCTTTGGTTAATTATTGAGTCTGTAGCAGAACATTGGCAGTCCCAAAAATGGAAAATTGGCAATTAGGTCCCATTACTCCGAGGCTTGCTCGTTGCAGGACAAACGCATCTTAATTCTTAAAAACTGAAAGTATAATCTATAAATAACAATGTGTTGAAATAATGCAAATATCAACAATATGAATAACTTAAAATAACTATAAAAATGGAATTCTATAATTTTCAATGGAATTTCAACAATAACATAAATCTTGTTCATAATTTTTACAGAGATATATCTTCAATGCAATTCTACATACGCATAAATTCAGCGAACAATAATTTCTTATGCATGAAATTAGAAAGAAAAACAGTAAAATGAATGGAAAAAGGGCTATCAGCTTTAGGTTGTTAAAGAAATTACAATCCATTACAAACCAAAAAAGTATGAGCACTTGAGAATAAATTTAATGACGAAGTGTTAGAATCGAAGGGAGCTTTAGAAAACCAGCACCTTTAGTCTTATACAAAAAAACAAAGAACATAGTCTTCAAATTTATTTTTCTGTATTTAACAATGCTTCAATTCAAGAACAAGTGAATTAAAAATAAGAAACCCGTGTGTATACAAATACACATCGGAATATGTTCTGGTATTTAATCCCACTTAAACTAATCAGCTTCGAAACATAATAAAAATATCCAGCAAAAGAATTTTCTACACGAAATTGATACCAAGATAAGAAAAACCAAGATATTTTCTCCGCAATACATTGAACCTAAGAAATGGAAATAATTTTAAAATATTGACACAATATATGTTCTTCAATTCTCTTCGGAAATACACTTCTGGCCACCGTAAATGCTACCCCCTGAAGGATGCATACAAAAAGCATGAAATTTACAACATATATTAGCGGAGGTGAGATATGCAAATGATTAGAATTTCAGCACAGTCGCACATCACGCGCGCCTGTGGCTCCAATTCAAAGCGCTATTTAAGGTTCGGAGATTTCGACGATTTCATGTTTCGCAGTTGTGCTTTTCTTGTGGTTTTTCAAACAAACAAAAAAAAAAAGAATCAATTATGCCTAGTAGAAAACAATGATCATTCTATAATCAAGTATCCCAGTTTGACAGAGGAAGGACAGTAGCCTACAGAGATTGTGGATTATTTTTCAGGGAAATCGGTAGTCCTGTTGGATGAACCCCTACAACTCAGAGGCGGATATGTGATCGTTGGATGCAGGCGGGTACGACGGATCTATCGCATCCACCTCAGTGTAACACTTCATATGATGACAAGCAAATTGTACGCATAGCAGTGACGGGTCACTCAGCCACATCACGAATCATAACACAGCACATTCAATCTGTAACGCACCATCCAGTGTCTGCGCGTAAAATTCGACGCTTGGCATCAAATCGCTGTTTTCGAGAGGCAGCAAACAATGACAAGCTTACCATCGAAAGTCTAAATGTCATGAGCAATAAGAAAATTTCATTCATGATTACCCATAACAAAGAAGTATTTTTTAATATAATATTTCTTTTTGTTAAAATTTTCAAAATCATGAAATTTGTCTCTTGCTCTGAATAATCAGTTTTCAATTTGAAATTTTTTTTATCGATATTGTTTCTAAAATTGGACTAACTGAATATTGAGCAGAAAAGCACAATGAAGAAGACAAGACAAAACATTCCCTTTACAGTTGAGTTCAATCGATACCAAAGGCTAAAATTGTTATTTTTACACTGATATTTTTTTCTTAACCATATTAAACATAAAATGGTTGTTTATTTCATTTCTGTTCAGTTCATGACTACTCTAATTATTATATCTTATTATCTAATTTTCACTTAAATTTTATACGTTTCTGAAAATTAATATTTTAATCATCTTTTGCATTGACTTAAAATTTTTGCTCTAAAAAATATTAAAAAAATCATGCTCTTTAAAGATGGCTTTTATTTTTATGAAAAAGTTATGTAGAAATTCTTATTTTGAAAGCAATAATTTTCCAAAATGATGTAAATTGCTTTATTGGTATACACCTTTGATCGCTGTTTGCGAGAAGTATTTTCTCATATTTAAACATCCATTTAAGGATGAGCTACCAATTTACATTGTTGTATTGTTGACAATATGGGGTGCGCTACTCCGATTTTCTAACTGAATTGTAATTACCAGTTTACGTAATAAATAAATTTTATTAAATAAAATATACTTGTGAGACATGTATCCAAATGAGATTAATGTATCTGTATTAAAGTAACAGATCAGCTTCTTAAATTAAGGAGATGGTCTAGCATTCACTAATATGCATAGTGATCTGGGAAACTGGTATGATGGGTTGGTGCCATACATATATCTTAGCTCCTGTTCGCAGTCTAAATTTTTGAATTTCAATCGAACAAGCTTGAGTTGTTCTTTCTGTTCCTGATTTTAAATTGAGAAGTAAAATAGGATAATATTAATAATTTATGGAAAATTTACTTTTCTGATTATTTTTTTTTGCTGAAAATTTGTAATTTATGCTTTAAAAATGTAGAGAAAATTTTTTATCTTTATTTTTTTAAAGTAAAAATATTAATAATAACAAAGAATATTTAAATAAAAGGAATGGATAGATCACAATGTGCAAATTGTTTGAACTTATAATCATTTTTCATTTCTTATAACTAATTTTTGTAAACTTCCAGATCTAGTACAAAATTAGGGTGTGACTATTTCAAGGTGGCTTAACTCAGAACTCCTAATAAGTGTTGCACTTTTGTCCTGTCTCTTTATCCTCATAGTACAAGGGCGTGTCTATATCCGCAATCGTACCTCAAACATCTAATAAGGGGAATGTTTTTATAACGCTTCTTTTCGTCTTCGGAGTTTTTACATCATTTCATTCACTGCTTCGCCTTGTTTGGGGAAAGACGTACTTTAATTTCGTCCTGAGACAACTATTGCTGAGCTGTATTTGAGATAATCTTTGTGTTATCTCTTTTCTTTTCCGCTGGAAAAGCTTTTAAAAATAAATAAAACACAGGAGACAGTTAACCCTGCTGGTACGGTCTTTTCAGAGCGTGTTTTAGGACCGGGGGACTTGGCTGCCTCAACCAGCTGCACAATTCTGGGCAACATGAATAGGTCCAACACAAACAATGAACAAGAAAACAACATGAAGACGACTTGTGGTTTGGAAATGGAAAACGGAAGTGTTGAAGAAATGGATACTGGATCAATTTGCAATAATACAGGCAGTAAGTCGCAGCAGGGAGATTTCCCTTCTAGTGATAATATCTCCCCTCGAAAATATCTTGCCAAATCATTCATAGCGAACTTTGAAAATAAAATTGAAGAACTCGGAAACATGATGAAAGACTTACAAGATACTTCTGAATTTGATGATGAAGAACGGCATGAACTGTCTTCCATATTCATGGTCTTTGCAAACCAATTTAAGAACCCAAAAATTACAAAAAGTTCATAGAAAAAACAGAAAATTACAAAAGAATTAAAACAAATAAATCTTTTGTCTTCGACGATTGACTCTTTTGCATTCCCATTCGCATCGATAGATGGCGGCACGAAAAAGACCTCAAATTCTTTTGTTCTGCTTCAAAATGAAGTTTATCTCGATTCTCCAGCTGAAAATCAACCTAAAAGTAAGGGAAAACGTCCTCTTAATGTTGGACCTAATGGAAAACGCAATTTAGAACATGCAAATAAACCTAACAAAGTTCAAATCATAGAAAAAAATTAACAAAGAAACCACCCCTTTAAGCACCGCCCACTACCTGATTAAAAATTCTGAAGAAGTAACTACCAACCACGCCTGTTCTAACAGCAACATTGATATTCCTATGGAACAAAATACAATTAACGAAAAGGATACACCCACTTCCATAGAAACTCCTAATATGCAACCGATTATACAACAAATCTGTGAAAAATTTAAAAATAGCTCAAACAACAGTATTGGAAAATGAAAATGCAGAATTAGATACAAATGAAGAAGATAATATGAACAATTTCCAACTAGCAAGATTACAAAAATCCAGAATATCTCCAATAATAGTTAAAGACCCTAAATACAACTGGAAACAATTGAAAAAATTAATTGATGATTTAAAAATTACCGGATACACTGGAAAACTTTCAGGTGCCACTATTAATTTCTAAGTACCAGATTCTCAAGCTCACAGAATCATTACTGCAAAATTTGTTGAACTCAAAATCAATTTTCATACATTCATCCTTCCATCAGATAAAAATATCAAAGTTGTTGCACGTAACCTACCAGAAGACACTGAAATATCAGATATTATTGAAGATCTTCAACAAGATGGATACACTGTATTAAATGTAACACAATTCACCAAAAAATATGATGGTATACTGCATAAATTATCTATGTTCCTTATTACATTGCCACCAACCAAACATTCTAAAACAATATATGATCGTAAATACATACAAAACATGACCGTGAAGATTGAAGCATACAGAGGAAAACGTGGTGTTACTCAATGCTACAGATGCCAAAACTTTCATCATGTACAATCATCATGCAGACACACCCCAAAATGTTTAAAATGTGCAGGAGAACATCTAAGCTATCAATGCACAAAATCCAAAGAATTACCACCTACCTGTGCCAACTGCGGAGAAGAACACCCTTCAAATCACAGAGGCTGCCCTAAATATGCAAAATTATAAACTAAAAATTACACTGAAACAAGCACAGCCAGCAACAAAATTTACCAACACAGAACCTTCATAGGCAAAAGCTACGCTGCTGCTGTAAGAAATGAAGAAATTCTAAAAGCCACAGAAGAAACTAAAAGCACCATTACTGAAGCCCAACAAATTGCTAATGAACTCAAAAATCTTGTTGACTTCATAAAATCATCCGGGATTATAGAAGTTGTCAAAACAATCTCTTCCGCAGCCAGTCAAAAACAAAAAGAAAATAATGTCCAACCACAATAATAGCTTTTCTCCATTCACCATTGCAGTTTGGAATGCTGATGGCCTTACACAGAAAACAGCTGAACTTAAAGATTTCATTACAGAACAAAATATTGACATTTGCCTCATCACAGAAACTCACTTCAATGGACAAAACTCACTCAAAATTTCTAACTACAATACCTTTTTGTGTAATAGACTCAATTACAGAGGTGGTGGTGTTGCCATTGTTGCCAAAAGATCACTTGGAGCTGTTGAATACAATAAGAATAATACTGAAGGTTTCGAAGAAGTATCTATCATTATAAAAACTCAAAATTATCTATCTTTAAAAATCACTGCCCTATTTAATCCACCTCTAAATAAATTAAATTATAATAATATTAAAAATCTGATAATATTCCAACAATTGTAGGAGGAGATTTCAATAGTAAAAATATTAGCTGGGGCTGCAGAAACGATAACAACAATGGAAAAGCACTCATTCAAATTATAAATAAACTTCAACACAAAGTTACTGCACCAACTCATCCAACTTACTACTCTCCGAATCATCGCCCTGATATTTTAGACTTTTTCATTAGTAACTCTCATATTCCAATAGTTACAGATGTCATAAATGACCTTTCTTCTGACCATCTTCCAATTATTCCCATCATTTGAAATGCTCCTACTGAAATCAAAACTAAAATTAAATCCATTGACTGGAACCTTTACTACAATATTCTTCTTCGTAATCAAGTCCCAAATCTCACAGCAAACACCACAGATGAAATTGAAAATAGCATTACTAAATTCAATGAAGATCTTCATGATGCACTCAACAGAGAAACTTCTTTTAAAGACCCCATTCCAAACTATCATATCCTTCCAAAAAATATTAAATTAATTATTAAACAAAGGAACTGGATCCGTAAAAAATGGCAAAAAACTAGCGACCCTACATATAAAACTGAAATGAACTCATTAAACAGATTCATTAGAAAATTAAGCAAAGAACATCAGAACAACATTTGGAATGAAAAAATCGAAAATCTTTGTACTGAAGACAATTCTCTCTGGAAACTCTCAAAAACACTCAAAAGAAACCTCAACATCAGCAGACCCCTTCATGGTAAAAATGGACTCGTTTACACTGTAGAAGCAAAAGCTGAAGTTTTTACTGATACCCTTGAAGACCAATTTACCATCAATAAAATTGACACTTGTGATTCCTCTGAAGAAAACATAAGTCGTACGGTCAGACAGTACATTCATAAGATTGAAGATACCCCAATCCCTCCTACAAATGTTGATGAAATCCTTAAAATTATTGACAAACTAAAAAACAGGAAAGCACCAGGCATGGACAATATCAATAACATTATGATCAAACATCTGCCAGACAACTATATACTTGAACTTAAAAACATCTATAATAACTGCTGAACTGTTCTATACCTCCCTCAACAATGGAAAATTGCCTCTATCATCCTCTTCCCAAAGCCATTTAAAGATCCTACAATGCCACATCATTACAGACCCATAAGCCTTCTAAGCACCATCAGCAAAATTTTTGAACGCATCATCTATAATAGACTTCAAGATCATCTCTCTAAACTTCCTATAGAACAATACGGATTTAGGAAAAATCTCGATACAACAAAACAACTTATACGAATCCTAGACTACTTTGGCAGAGCCAAAAGAAACAAACTTGCTATAGCTTTCCTTATGTTAGATATCTCCAAGGCTTTTGACAAAGCATGGCACACTGGTCTCCTTTACAAATTAATTAAAATGGATATTCCATCTCAACCTATAAAAATTCCATACAGTTACTTAAAAAATAGATCCTTCAAAGTACATCACAATGGGCATTACTCCTCAACAAGAACAATTGCAGCTGGTGTTCCACAGGGAATCATTCTGGAGCCTATTCTTTATCTAATCTATACATATGACTTTCCAATAAACCATAATGACTCTAATAGTTTAACGGCTTTTTATGCTGATGACATTATCACTAAATCCTTAGATGTTAATTATGCAATAGCAAGACTCCAAAATTAAATGGAAGACATTGAAAACTAGTGCCAGAAATGGAAGATTGCAATTAACGCCCAAAAATCTCAACTTCTCATCATAAAACATAAAAGAAAGCAAATAATGATAACCTCATCCTGTTTGACACTGAAGTTCCTATAGTCAAAAAAGCTACTTACCTCGGCCTCATTATCAATAATAAACTCACCTGGGATCATCATGTAAATTACATAATTGCCAAAGCCAATTCCATCATAAATAAGCTTAAGCCTATAATAGGACCCAAATCAAATGCTAATATTAAAACCAAGAAGATTATCTACACCTCAATGATTAGACCTGTACTGACTTATGCTTTCCCTGCTTGGAACACCATAACACCTTTAACCTTAAAGAAACTTACAAGTTTTCAAAACAAGATTCTTAAAAAAATTACAAACTCACCATATTATATAAGAAACAAAACCTTACATCGTGATCTGAATCTGCAACCACTCAATCATTACATAGCAACTCTTAATCATAAATTTTACGTAGCAAGCAATCGATTGATCAACAGCTAACTTTAATGACATATTCAAATTTGAAAATTACTTGGAAGATATAAAACTTATACCGATAGCATCCTACTTTTGTAGTGATGCTATACTATCGAAGAAATAGTCCTCCTTTTTCTTCCTCTCTCTCTCCTTCTTCAATCACAAGACAATTATAAACAATGGCCATTGGCACTAAAACATGATGAATGAGTAGAAACCTTTGGGTTGGCACTCAGATCAAAACCTCAAGTTCAAGTTCGGAGTTTTTAGTTTGTCAGTAAATAAGTTTTAATAGGTTTGAATTAATTTAATTAAAGTACCTAGAATTTTTTTAAAAGACGAATCCGATAATCAAAACATTATCAAATGCCTTCGCAATATTTATAGTACTGCTCCTGCAATTTGTTTAGATTTGAGAGAGAGAGAGAGTCCATCAAGTATATTTTCAGTAATTCTGAATAATTGATGTAGTGTTGATAGCTTGGGTTGAAACACGAATTTCGCTGGTTTGAGTGTTTTAAGTTACAAAATTTTCTCTTTCTATCAGTATTACAGTTTCTGCAATTTCACTTAGTGAGCAGTATAAACTAATTGATTTATATATCTTAGCTTTATTTAGATTTTCTTCTGGTTTTGGTGATTTAACTTCTGTTAATTTCCAATTTGTTGCGAAGAGGGAATATATTGGTGTAAGTGTGACATCGCCCTCTAAGTTATTTCTCGCCAAATCTAGCGACCTTTGTTTGGATTGTAATGGTGCCGATTTCAGTTTTTGTTTTTATTGTAGTGTTGCCAAATTCAGTTTTTGCTACTTTTCTCATTTTTTGGTTGCCAGATCTCGTTTTTCTCGCGTTTTACATCATTTTTACGTCATACATTTGCTTTTTTTCAGTAGCAATAGCATGTTTAGTTTCACTTTGCATTTTTAGTTTCACTTCAAGTTTCTTTGCACTATGTTCTATGTTTCAATTGGAAGCAATTTGACTTCTGTTTGCTGTTGTGTTTCTTTGTCGCTAGCGTCCAAACATCGTAAATTGTTCTTTTTTCCAATTTTATTTTCTTTATTTATTAAATATATCTTTTTTATTTGGTTTAATTATTATATATATATATTTTAATTTATTTATATATTTTCTTTTATATTTTTAATGTCGTATACTGTTCTTTTTTCCCGATTTCTTTTTGTTTATTTATTGTTTTCTTGCATATTTTTTGTTAATTTATTATATTCTTATTAAATTCCACAAGAGATTACTTTAAGTAAAATTAAAGCAACTAATGATGGATATTTTACTTTTCCAAGCTGTAGATCAACAGTTGGAAACCCCGGAATAGTTCTTTTATTTTAGTCCCGAAATAATTTTTTTATTTCATTTATCCCAGTTTTCAATATTATTAATTAATATTTTATCAGAACTTGGATTAATAAAAGGCGCGAATTGCAGGAAATGTGGATCGGAAATGAAGATTAGCCCAAAGAAAGGTTATTCCGATGGTTTTATTTAGTATGTAGAAAAAGTATTTCTTGGAAACAATATTATACAAAAAATTCAATTAGGCATGTGGTTTGTGGTTTACACATTCCAAATTAAAATGGTTCGAGATTTTATTCATAACATATGAAATTTCGAGTGGTTCTAAAACAGAACAGATAGTTGAGTATTCCTTTGCAAAATCTTCTTCGATCGATTAGAGGCAATTTATTAATGAGACAATTATGTCGAACTTTCATCAGAAAAAAATAGGGGGGAAGGGTGAAATTGTTGGAATTTATGAATTAAAATTTGACAAACGGAAATATAAGGTTGACGGTCAGTGGGTGTTTGGGGGCTTGAGAGGGGTTCCGGGAGAGTTTTTCTAGTTGCTGTTCACGATAGAACACAAGAAACTTTATTGAAAATTATTAAAGATTGGATTTTGCCAGGCACTACCTTGTATTCCGACTGTTGGAAGAGCTATGATGGCTTAACTGTGTGGAGGGATTTGAACATTTAAAAGTCAACCATAAGTTGACACTTTTTGATCCCGAAACTGGGTGTCCCACGAATACCACCGAAAGTACGTGGAGGAATGTAAAAGCGTCTTTACCTATGTACAATCGTAGGACAGATTTCAAATTTTGCCTTGCAATATATATGTTGCATAAAGCTTGCATAGCGGCAAATGTTAATTGTTTTAATAAATTTATTGAAATCGCTTAGGGAATTGGGATGAGTACCAAATATCGGAAAATATGTAATTATTTTATTTAAATTCTATTGTTGACATGCATTTTTATCTATTGTATTCGTATTTCATTTTATGTTTAATTAAAAAGTGCATATGAAAAAATATTTCTTTGCAATCGTTTTTGTAAAATTTGAGAATTAGTTTCACTGAAATGTGAAACGAACATGAACGGACAGGTGACAAACAAAAAAAAAAAAAAAAAGAAAAAGAAAAATGGCGAAATAAATATCATACCATTCGGCATGTGAGATTCACGTCATATCAAGTAAATCCAGTATTTTTATTTTTTCATCTTTTTCAAATTTTCTAAAATGCTTATTTTTCTAACTTTGGATAAATTCCAGCTTCAAAAAACTTGCGCCTAACTTAGACAATTGCCGACGAAAAAAATTTACGATGTTCGATAATAGAGGGAGATACCTTACTAGTTCCAAGAATTTTCAGTTTAATATTGCGTTTGTTAATTGGAATATGAATTTTAAGGGTAGATTTTTAACCATATTATTGTTTATGCAATTTTTTCCTGGTGCTTTTTCAGTTTTAAATTTTTTAATGAGTTTATTATTTGATCCGGAAGAACAGTTTCTGTGTTTTTTCCCTCATTATTTATTTTTTCACTATTAAATTTTTCACTATTTCAGCGACTTCCTTGCTAATTAAATCATTTCCTTCCATACTGTTTTTAAATTTTTTTTTAAACCATCTGCTATTACTACTGCTTTATCCTTTTCTGTACATGGTTTTTGTTAATTATACTACCATCACTTGCAAGATTTTCTGTCTTGTTTTTATATTATCTAATGGTTTTCATGCTAAAATTAGCTTTCCTGCATTTCGAGTTTATATGGTTTTACAGATTTTGGTTTTTAAATTAAGTGGCTTAAAATATTAAAATTCATTTAATAATGAGTTAAGAAGATCTATTATAAAGTTAAAATTGTTATTTATTTAATTGTAATTCAAAAATTGATGCTATGGATACCTGTGGAACACTTAACTCATATGGATTGCAAGTTTCGAAATTTTTTATTTCGAAGTTATTTATACAATCCATTTTATTGTAGAATCTTAAAGGGTTTCCTGTGATATTTGAGAGTATGTACATATGCTAGGCTTTCAAAGTATTTCATTAAAATACTCTGAAAATCTGGATTAGTATTTACAACTGGTACGCAAAAAAATAATCTTTTTTTTTTTTTTTTTTTTTGCTGTTTCTGGATAATAGATGAGGAAATCACAGGTACTACCCAGACAAGAAATGCGAAAGTAATTCATTGTCTAATATTAGATTTGTATTTAAGCTAAATTTGTGAGGGATAGCTAATTTGGAGTTATGCCTGCCAGTATTACATAAAATTACAGATGCTAATTTTCTTTAAATGCATAATTGCAGTTTCCAAGTCAACATTTTATCCACCTAGGTGTGAGCTTCTAGATATTGCACAATATTAAACTTTAATAATGTGGCATTTAGCTTTTCTATCAGGAAAGAGAACATATGTTTATTTGGTGTGATTGATTTTAATATTCAATTGGTAAACCCTTCTCCAGTTTAGGTAAACTGATGAATAAGATTATTGAATATTACATAAATTTCAAGAGTAGGGAAACAGCAGTTTCATCAGAAAACAAACTCGGAATGCTGTTTACATTTTGGAGAATGTTGTGGATATAAAAGTAAATTAAAGAGGAACTATGAGAGATAGAGTCTAGAAAACTTCCACTGAAATGAGCTTACTTGATGAGAACTACTTTTTAATTTTTACTTTGAAAATGATTTTTTTTAAATAATTTCATTTATTAATATAATTAAGTGTATAGGGAAAAAGTTTCTATAATCATTTTACAGATAGGTCCCAGGTGCCAAAGACTCAAAAGCCTTTTTTGAATTTCAGAAAGATATCTCCCTTAGATTATTCGCTTGAAATAACTTGAGCTGTTTTCTTGACGCTGAGATATTAGTTACAGCTTGATTTATTTACACACACACACACACACACACACACACACACACACACACACACACACATATATATATATATATATATATATATATATATATATATATATATACCTAGCAAACACAAAGATGCCGGGCATCCATCGGGCTGCTGTGGTTAGCCGTCTTGGCCAGCAGAAGCCCACCGCTATTTGGCCTCGTCGGCTCCGTCAATAAAGTGGTCGTCGTCATTGCTGCAGGGCCGGCAGTACGGTCCGTTGTTGGCCCAACGCCGGAAGGCCATCAATGCCATATTGGCAGCATGTGGCCCATGTAATTGCCATTACGTGCCCATATACGGTTATCCATCGGCCCTTTGGCCGACGATAGCCACTTTCACCGACGTAGAGCTGGTTATGGTTATTTATTTCTATAAATTTAGAATTCATTATTTATGTTAATATTGTATATATTGTTAAAGTTAATATGGAAATATTGGTAATCCATCAAATTAATACTGAATATATTTTTGTGATTCTAAAAGACATTTGTTATCCATGTAATTGTCAAATATCATTAAGTGCTTTTTTAGTTCTTATTATATAAAGATTAAAAAAATATGAATTACTAACTCATATTTTAAATCATTTTTTGAAAATGCTATCTTAATTTTATAGTTTTATTTTAATCTAAATTTTATTTAAATAACTTTTATATTCTGTTTTTAAAATTTTTGTTATTACAGAATTTCGTTATTTATAAATTTTTTTAAAAAAAATTCTTGTGTAAGCAAGTGTCAATTTATTGCTAAAACTGAACTTGAATATATAAAAGAATTCCATTTTCATGATAATTTTATAGAATTATTTTCCAAATCAATTAACTCCATGCAACAAAATGCTGAGAAAAATGATAAAAAGTATTAAGATTAACACTTTTTATCACTTATAAAAATTAAAAAAACAAAGCCATAAATAAGTGAAATGTCTCCATGAACAAGATGTTGAGAAAAATGATACAAAAGGATACAGGTTAAGATTTTTTATTACTTATAAAAATTAACACAACAAAAGCCATATATAAGTGAAATGTCAAAACATTAATGGAATTAACATTTTTTATTTATGGTAATATTGAAAATGAAAATAAAAGGTCTATTTTTATGTAGATTTGAAAATAATTTTTGCAAAATTTTTTTTAATATTTTTAATTTACAAGATTTTTCTTTTATTTTTGTGGTCCACCTTCCAAATTAGTGCTCTGGAACAAATTTCTCCATTTGTAAAGATTTTCACTTTGTTGTAATACTCTGAAAATAAAAAATAAAAAAACAGAATTATTAAACTCATTCAATTTAATTACAAAAATAGAAACAGCAGGATGTTAATAACAGCCCAGGTAAAAAACAGAAAAAAATTGAGCTGTTTATATAAATTAGGAGAAATTTCATGCATATTTTCACGTATTTAGGTATTGTTTCACAG